>CAHIKZ030000740.1:122500-127500 GCA_903632075.3 Acanthosepion pharaonis
GAAACAAGAATGCATCTTTGTAGAGTGTAATTGTTTTTGCCCACATGTAAACATCTATAATAAATAATTATTGCTCTACTCTTGGTATTGAGCCCTCTTTTGAATTAATGCTGTGAACGTTAGAATTTATATTAATTTTTCTCATTCATTTGTACACACACACACACACACACACACACACACACACACACACACACACACACATATATATATATATATATATATATATATATATATATATATATATATATATATATATATATATATATGTTAAGGAAGGATATGGAGGAGGCATATATAAAGAAAGTGAAATTCAAACGAAAAAGAGAAATAACTAAAAAGAGAAATAGAGAAGGAGAGAGAAAACGTAAGAGAGCGAAATGAAGAAAGAGAAGCTGAGAACAAAAGGATTTAAAGGATTTATGGCAAACGAGGGATAAGAGATAGAAATTAAAAGGAAACGATAAAAATTGAGCGAATTCCTGAGAGAGAGAGAAAGAGAGAGAGAGTGAGAGAGAGAAAAGAGGTAGTGAGAAAGTGAATGAAAGAAAGAAAGATGGAGAGGAGGAGGATATTTTAATAGCGAACATTGCAAAAAAGAAAAAAATCGAAAGACAGAATGAACTGAGTTAGTAAGAAAAAGCCAAGCGAAAGTGAAAGTGAAAATAAATAGAGTGTAAGGCCGTTAACGAAAGTAAAAGACAGAAAAGGAGAGAGAGAGAGAGAGAGAGAGAGAGAGAGAGAGAGAGAGAGGGGGGAGAAAGATGTAGTTAGAAAGTGAATGAAAGAAAGAAAGATGTGGAGGAGGAGGATATTTTAATAGCGAACATTGCAAAAAAGAAAAAAATCGAAAGACAGAATGAACTGAGTTAGTAAGAAAAAGCAAAACGAAAGTGAAAGTGAAAATAAATAGAGTGTAAGGCCGTTAACGAAAGTAAAAGACAGAAAGGGGAAGAAAGAGAGAGAGAGAGAGAGAGAGAGAGAGAGAGAGATAAGTGATAAATTTAGAGAGGACAAATTAGCAAAAGAAAGAATGAGAGAAATTTAGAAAGAGAAAAGGAGAAAAGAGAAAGAAAAATTGGAATTGATAGAGAAAGAGGAGTCTTGGAATGAGAGAAAAATTTAGACAAAAGGAAAAAGAAAGTAGAGTGTATAAGAAATGTGGGAACGCAATTCTTTCCCAGTCCATCCCTGTTGTTATAAGTTTGATCCTCATTGGATACTACGAAACTTTTGCCTTGTGTCAATATAATAGATGAATATATGAACGCCTCCATCTCCATCGTTTTCTTTTCGTTGCACAAATTCGAAAAACGAACATTTCAAGTTGTACAACAGAATTATCACTCGGCTATGTTGAAAACATGAGGTGAACTGACAGATACGCTCTGACAGTCTCAACTCGTTTATTATGTTGATAGAGAGAAGCGTATTAACACATGAGGAAGTCTGTCTGGAACGTGTTCAGCCGTTTTCGAAAAGCGGTGGCGAGGCCTTTGTGTAATTTTACAAGAGGAATCATAGGTAATCTTACCGTCCAATGTTACTCTGCCGTCAGTCGGCAGGGAGACGCCACTGAGTGATTTTGCGTGCGAGTCAAATCCACAATGACGTCTTATGCAGGCACTTTAGCATCAAACCGGTCTGTTGACTTTTCTATAGTTCCGGTTTCGCCCTCTAAGGCTTCTGACTTTTCTTAGGTCTAAAACTAGCCGTTGAAAGGAAGGATTTCAGTTGGGGGACGACATTAAAAGAACAATTCCTAACCCCATTGACATTGATTCGTAAGTAGGATTTGGTAGACTGTTTTGAAAAGTGGAATATTCAAAAAGAAGTACGGTGAAAGTGGACAAAAGTTCCGTATAATTATATACTTAAACATCACCACATATGCCGCCGCCACAAGCTCCGCCGCCGAACGCCGCCACAACCTCCGCCGTCGCCACGACCACCACCTTGAAAACCACTGCCATCTTGGCAAGGATCACGTGAAACCACAACCACCACCATCAATACCATTTCGACCACCATTACTGCCATTTCATAAGATTTACCATTTGCTGCTGTGATTTGTTACATGAACTTATCTAAAATCTCGCGTGGAATGAATATTACGGAAAAATCTGCACTAAGTGCCTGATGTCAGGATTGAAACCCTAAATCCAATTCCAGACATCAAATAATCCACTGAACTTCTTGGCCGAAGCCCAACTATTTTTCTTTTGTGCCGATTACAGAACGAAATGTATTTAAACATTGGCATTGATGGAAAAAAAAACTCATTGCGTTTGTATTTATGTATTTTTTGTGGGGGGGGGCGAGAAGGAGGCGGAGATAGTAAAAAGATTAAGAAACAATGATGAGTTTCCATCGAATGGAGATAATGGCATCACAGCACTGTTTTTTTTTTTTGCCAATCCAGCGATGATATTTTTATTGCAAGAATTTGCTGATTATTTGCCCCTGGTGGATGTTTCTTCCGAGTAATGTGTTGGATCATGGGTTCAAGCACGATTGACATTAAATTCAACAGTGGAAATTTACAGATGGTTAAAGAATGTATTTGCATTAGCTAAACAAATATTGTACATTAATTAATTTTATATGTCATTATAGAATAGGGAATTTCCTCTAGAGTGTAGAAAGTTTGTTTCTAAATTTTGTTATTTGGAATAAAGTTCATTTGATTGAGATTATCGGATTATCTTCATGAAAAAAAGGCTAAATTAAATCCCAATATGTAAATAATGTATTAGTTTGAATCAGAAATAGTTTAAGTTATGGGAACCGACTGTAATCTTATATCTATAATTCTCAAAATGGGCGTGTATGTGTGTGTGTCTGACTGGATGTAGTTTAAGCGTTTCCAGTTTTCATCTGATTTCGATGTTTTTTTTTGTTTGATAGATAATTCTTAAGTGCCGTTTTTGAGTCCAAATTGTTGGCGACAATGGCTCTCCACTACTTCCTGTCTATTATAAATCTCGGCAACGTTTTACTATTTACTGTCTATTCTTGGATATATATCTTAAAAAAAAACTTTAATAACAATAAATACTTTAAATTATTACGATAATATATATATCTATAATTCTCAAAATATGTGTGTGTGTGTGTGTGTGTGTGTGTGATCGGATGTTGTTTATACGTTTCCACAGTTTTTCATCCGATTTCGATGAAATCTTTTTTGTGTGTGAGATAATTCTTCAGTGTCGGTTTTGAGTCCAAATTGTCTGGAAAAAATTACAACCTTGAAGGTGAAAAATCTTTAATCTTTTAAAGGCTGACTTTAAAATTAAACTGTTCCAATCGAATGGCAAAAATTCCCAGTAATGAAAGACCCAGTCGAAGACGGATTATATTGTTAGTAACGATTATATCACCCTAACTACTAGTCATATGTGGCAATTATGAATAAATTTCGAGTGCATCTATTTTTTTTTTTTTACGGTTTATGGGTTTTTCAAAACCAAAGCATATTTAGGTTTGTAAGAATGATTCGTCTTTTGAGAGTGAATATTGCATTAACAATATTTAGAGAAAAACAAGGATCTTTTCAGATACAAAACCTATTATTTAATAGCTGCGGGGGTGGGGGGAGATGGATTCATGCCTTTCTCATGTTTATTTTCATTTGAGCGAATGTAATGAACTCAATTGTTTCTCGAACATAATTTCTCAGTCCAAGCCGCTATTCGTTAAATCAAATACAGGATGCGATGGGTAAATTGTCGACATTCTACTTTTAATTTCGCGCATGCACCTTGCTTGTTTTTGATTTTGTTGACTGTACACTAAAATAGGTTCAGTTGTGCACCGTCTATGAAAAAAAGAGCACCATG
This sequence comes from Acanthosepion pharaonis, assembly GCA_903632075.3. Taxonomy (NCBI): domain Eukaryota; kingdom Metazoa; phylum Mollusca; class Cephalopoda; order Sepiida; family Sepiidae; genus Acanthosepion; species Acanthosepion pharaonis. The sequence continues at coordinate 126,343 of CAHIKZ030000740.1, forward strand.
GTGCAATTAAAAAAGTTTGAAACTACCCCAGAATTAGCACGGGATGAACAGCAAAAAAAAAAAAAAAAATTGATAAAGAGCTCCTAGATTCATTGAAAAAAGAATAGAATCAATTATCAAACTTATCCTTTTGTAATAAATGACAAAAATTTGCGCTGCAGTAATCAAGGCGAAAGGAGGATATTTTGATGAGAGCAAAATTTAATAATAAAATGCTCTGATATTTTTTTTATTATAATAAAATTTCTAATAAAAAATCATGTCTCACTGTTTTCATAATCATTTATAATAATTTTCTCTTGTTTAAAGTACAAAACAACTACTTTTGGGGACAATTTTATAAATTACCAGGGTGGCCTAAAACTTTTAAACTGCAGTATATATATATATATATATTTATATATATATGTGAGACAACGATATATACATTCTTATGTATCAAGAACAATATTGGAGGAAACTATGTATGGCGAAGCGGGAAAAGTTTTCGTTTGAGGCGTTTTGTCCTTTAACTTTTATCCACTCTGTCATACATTTTCTCATACATATATATATATATATATATATATATATATATATATATATATATATATATATATATATTAATGTAAAGGTCACTTGAGGCATGAGAGTGGCAGTCAGTATAGAATGATGATTCGTTTGTCCACACTGTTTGTGGTTGTAAATGCTCTATCTCCGACACTCAGCATATTCACCCACTAAATATATATAATTTTAAACAGGAGTATGTATCTGTTGTGTCACAGATATCGGTGCAGTTTTTTTTTTTAGCTTTGTTGAAGTTATATTTCCAACTACAGATTTTATGATATTATACGGCTGAATGCCATGCAAGAGTTCTCTCACATTCGTTGTTTGGTTCGATAATTTTCTTCAGCGGTATATCCAATTTTATGGGTTATTGAATTAAAAAAATCTAAATATTTTGAGTCAATTATATGCCTTCAACTACAAATAAAATGTATTAATGGTCATTTTGCTGTTGTTAATTCTATTATAAATATGTAATGTTAATAATTTTTTTATATATAATGTAATGCTGGTATTTTTACAAGAAAAATATATTTTTATACTTTCATAGTTCTGTGCTTAGGTTCATTATTTCCCATAGCTCGGACATTAGCATATGTGACCATC
>CAHIKZ030000740.1:135000-140000 GCA_903632075.3 Acanthosepion pharaonis
CGTTTTCTGTTATCAGTTTTCTTTTTTTTTTTTTTTAATATCTTCATTTATTTTTTTGATTTCTTCCTTTGTCTTTTCTTTTCCTCTATCGTCTTTTTTTTCTCTGTTATCTTCATTTATTTTTTTCTTTCTTCTTCTTCTTACGTCTTTTTGTACATTTTTAGTCTTCCTTAATCTCACATCCTTCATTTTACTTTCCACTTTTTTCTTTTTTATTCGTTTACATCTTCGCTTGTTAATGTTTTTTTGTTTTTAGTACCTTTGTTCATTTTTGTTATCTTTTCCGTTGTTTTCCGAAGCTATTTTTTTATTTGCTGAAATTCCCCGGGTTCTTACAGGGATAATTCAATCCTAATTATGTTTTATTTTTATTTTACTTTCAATTTCTTTCTTGTGTCTCTTTCCGAATCCGGAATATGTTGTCTATTATTCTTGGTGAGCAACGTCACTGATAAATTTCTCCCCATCGTCTTACGAGACTTTGCGAGGCAAAAAAAAAAAAAAAAAAAAATGGCTGATTAATCATTTTGTGAAACCATAAAACAAATAACAGTGATAAGCAAAAACTGCATCTCTAGGTTTTTATTTAATTCGAAGTTCTTATCTCAAAGCATGTTAACAGCACAAAAGAGATTGTCAGAGTTTTGCTTCTATTCTTGATATTCAAATCGGGATGATACTCTTTGGTTCTAGATTCTATGATGGAAACAGCGAAACAAAACGTCTCAGGCTCCCCCCCCGTATAAGAAAACAGAAATGAAAGTTCTTTCTCCACATGGCGCTTGCCTCGAGTGACCAATTTTTTTTTCCCCGGATGCTTGAATTTTCATTCCTTCGTATTGTTACAATATACTCCATTGTGGAACAAAACAATCTATCATACCAGACGTAAATTATCTGTTAGGCCAGATGTAGCTTATCTGGATGTACGGATGATGAATGGATAGCGGCTTGGTATGAAAAATCGGAGACAGAGTTCGAATTCAAATCTGGTCCGTTGTATTCACTTAAGCGCAAACAAAATTGAGAAATATATGAATCCCTTTCCCCCCTCATTCATGGGTTAAATAGTCGGATTTGTATCATTTTTATTCTAAAAGTAATTATTAATGCAATATTCAATCGCCAAAAAAAAAGTATCATTTTACAATACAAAATATATGTCGGCTTTAAATAACCCACAAGGGGTTGATAAAACGTAAAAAAATCAATCAATATGTAAATTATCTGTCATGCTAGATGTAAACTGTCCTGGCTGGTTGCTTCATTATTACTCACATAATTCAAACGAGAATTCCGGCTCATAAATGTTTTCGGCCGATGCGCACTCCATCTTTTCTAGTTTTTTTCTGATTCTCTAAAAAGAAATATTATTATTCCAAATTTAATTCGAACTAATATCTTTATGCCTTTTTTACAACGTTTAGCCGATATATTCTCCGGTCTTCTTCAGGTGTATGATGCATTTGATGTTCTTTAGAGGTTTAGTACTAAACCATTTTTTTAATTAAAAAAACAAATGGTTTAGTACTAAACTGTCTCACTAAGATCACCGTAACTTAAAATGATTACGGAATCGACTATCACTATTATGTTTACAGAATTTTTCCGACAAGGCTTTCTTATTAAATTCCCTAAGCCTGTTTAACTGTGATATATTAAGACGGGTGAATATTAAACGATGTAATATACAACTATGGTTTTTGGTTGCGTGGTTTTGTTGATTTTACATAGGTACCCCCACGAGATCGCTAAAAAAAGAGTATAGCATGATGAAAAAGACACCAAACTTGACGAAATTAAAATTTTATCGTCTAAATGTTTATGTTATTATTAAGAGGAAAGACCAAAGTTTTTTTTAATTATTTTTTAAGTTTTTTTTCATCAAGCTATGCTCTTTTTTTAGCGATTTCGTGGAGGTACCTAATTTTACACATTTAATCGTGTTCGCTTATTTAGCATCGAAATTAGTCCTTTTACAAATGATATCTGAGTCTATAGGTATTTACTTCGTTTGGTAAATAGTGGTCAATTATCCTGTGTCTATAATAATTTACTTGGTTTGAGATTAGGTATATATTGGTCGTTTATGTCTTAGTTTCAATGTATTTACTTGTTTTGGAGATAGGTAATTATTCTTTGTTTATTTCTGAGTCTAGAAGCATTTTCTTGGTTTGGGTCTAGGCAAATATTGGGCATTTTTGAGGGTCTTATTCTAATGAAGGCTTGTAGTCGGTGTAAGAAATGTCCTACTGACAGGGCAGAGTTTGGGGATAGGTAAATATTGGTTATTCATATTTGAATGAGTAAAGAATTTATTTGGTTCAATGACCGCTAAATATTGGTCGTTCATATTTGAGTATATAAGCATTTGCTTGATTTGGGTATAGGTAAATATTGGACATTTTTGAGGGTCTTATTCCAGTGGAGGATTGTAGTTGGTGTAAGCGAGGTCCTGCTGACAGGGCAAGGTTTGGGGATAGGGGAATATTTGATTCTTCATTGTAGTTGACTCCTTTTGAGTGTGGCCTTACCATTCTTCAGTGGATATAATCGGCGTGATCTATGTCCTGCTGATAGAGCAGGGTTCGGGATAGGTAAATATTGGTAATTTATGTTTGAGTCTGTATGGAAGATCTGAATGCCAAATAAGAAAGGGATAGATGGTGAAATAGAGGAAAAATTTGAACTTGGAACTCGTAATAAACGTAGAGAAAAATGGGTCAAATGGTGCACGGTAGATGATCAGTGGGTACACAACATCTAGTTTCAAGATTAAGTAAGACATATATGGACATGTAGAAGTCTAGGGCGAGAACCCCCCCACCAAAAAAAAACAAAAACAAAAAACAAACAAACAAAAATAAACAAAAACAAATCAACTACATAATTATCAATAAGAGATTCAGAAATGCAGTTTTACACTGCAAAACATACCCAAGTGTCGACTACGGAAGAGATCACCTTCCAGTGATGTGTAACATAGAGCAGAACTAAGGAAATTGAAGAGGGCCAAGGCAGCACCCAAATTGCAATACGACAGACTTCTGAATGACCCGAATGTAAAAGAGAAATATATGAACTGTATTTAAACCAAATAAATGAACAAAATGAGAATGGATATTTAAAGTCGAGCAGATTAACAGAAGTTCGAGTGACATCAGAAATTGTAATCACAAAAACAAGGCAGAGAAAAAAAAGGAATGAATGAAAGTTGCACTTTTTGACATGATGTTAAAGAAATAGGGCAATGTCAAGGAATGGCGTAGAATACAGGGAATTACAGAAAGAAATTAGGAACAAATGCAGTCAGGCTCAAGGGAAATCATTCAACAAAATATATGGAAAAATAGAAAGAACGAGTAATATAAATAAAACAAATGTGCGTAAAAGTAAGAGAACTAACAGAAAAAAAGATATGCTCATCAACAGAATGCTACACTGATATTATAGAAAGAAAAATACTTCAGACATAGAAAGAATACATTAGAGAACGTTTCCATGGCGAATTTAGACAACCTGCAATACACAGAAATATCAAATGGTCAGTAATATTAAAATCAGAAGTGGAACCAGCACTGGTCAAAATTGAACAGAAACAAAACAGCACGACCAGACGGAATTTTCTTTTTAAGCGTTTCACCTTAAGCAGCGCGGGAAGCCACTAGCACGCAAAGGGTTACAGAGAGTTGGAGTGAGAGCAAATAGGAGTGATAGAGGAAAAGATGAAGAGAAGGATAGGGGATAGATCAGGGCATCTGGAGACGTCGATTGACATTACATTTAAATAGTGGGAGATTATAGCTATCAGGGAAATAGGAAAAGGGGAGGGAGTTCCGCAGGCGAGAAGTGCGCGACATGAAGCTATTGGAGTGGAAGAGACGGCAACATTTAACAGTTTCGACAGTGAAAGGGTAAGAGCGAGATGCCAGCCTAGTAGAACGCTTAAATTCATGAAGTCTGAGAACCAGCGAATGCAGCTCATCGGAGCAGTTACCGTGAAATATTTGTAAAAAAAGACAGAAGAAGGCGACGTCACGTCTGTGAGAGAGCGACCGCAGACGAGATGCCAGATCAGGGCCAATTCTATTGCATATCCGTCTCTGGGTTTTATCAAGGACCTTGAGCCAAACAGAAGGGGCTTCATTATTAAATGAAATATACAACATTGGTGATATACAGTGTTATTGATACGAGACAATACGTCATTGCAGCTAAGGGTGAATATATAACTGATTAAACTGTAACGGTATTTTAATTTTAAAAAAAAATCATGATAAATAAAGAACGGAAATTATTTACACTATTTACATTATTCGGACTATTGTCCTCATCTTTGTCGCCATATTTATTACAATGTTTCGGCCGTTGTACGCTCCGGCCTTCCTCAGGTGGTTGGAAAGTCGAACTGAACCCTTTATTTTGCTCACTGGGGTAGACTGTTCTAGTTCCACGTGCCATGTTTTTAATGGATGTCAGTTGTCAATTGTCTCCTGTTAATTCCCCTCTCCAAGTTCTCCACTGCCTTAACTGGGTATTGAACTCACACTCTTTGGGTCCTGTTACTGGATCTAACTAACACCTCTATCCACTCTGCCATGTATCCAGTGAGCGAAATAAAGTGTTCAGTTCGACATTCCAACCACCTGAAGAAGGTCGGAGCGTACAACGGCCGAAACATTGTAATAAATATGGCGACAAAGATGAAGACAATAATCCGAATAGTGTAAATAGTGTGCATAAGACCTCATCTCAGAAATATAGACAGATACGGAAATTATTTATGAATCAACCTAATAGAAAGAGCTATAAAAGTTAGTGGTCTTGAATTTAATTTGCTGAAAGAAACGTTTTAATAAAAATGATTTAATAATGTTTAATCGACAGTAAGTCTAACTAATCGGTCAATGAATGTCGAATGTTTCCTGTATGGAGTATTGCTGCCATATATGGTCTGGTGCCCCTTCTATTTGCCTCGGGGTTCTTGATAGGCTCCAGAG
>CAHIKZ030000740.1:145000-190000 GCA_903632075.3 Acanthosepion pharaonis
TGGCTTCAATATCCTTTCTTTCAGATTTCCACTGATTGACATCATCCCTGGTTTTACAATATCTTTGCTATGGCTTTGATATATATATTGGAGAAACAAATAGAAATTTAAAAAAAACATATCTATGAGCACAAAAGAGACCTCACAAAAAACAACTTAGCTAATGCACTAGTCATACATAGAAATAAATTCAACCATAATTTTGAATTTAAAAATGCTACATGCATAAAAAAAGAAAATAACTCACGCAGAAGGAAAATTCTAGAGAGTGCCGCCATAGAAAATTACCCAAATATTAATCTACGCCCAGTTTTTTTTCCCATTTCACCTTTCTTAACAAAATTTCTGCTCTCACAAACAAATGTACACAACAGATTCATAAAATCAAAAGAAAATGGTTGAATACATCAGCACAGATATAATGGCAATATTCTCCACATGTGACAAATACTGACGTTGTTTTCAGTTAAAAATATGAAAATAGCGTTTCTCTACATTCCAGTTTCTAGTAGCATTTTGTTTTTGTTTTTATTAGTTATCTTGTTAAATTAAATTCATTTCGTAATTTGCTTTGATAAAGTCCACATTGGACGAAACGCGTCAGCAATTACTAGTTTTCCTATTGTCATTTTTATTCATATATATATATATATATATATATATATATATATATATAGTTGTAGAGTGGATAAATGAAAAGGCCAAATATAATCAAGCGTGTACGCGTATGCTGGTGCGCATACGCGAACAAGGAAATAAATAAACGTTAAATTTATGCATGATGTGTAAACATAATCGTGCTCAATGTGGCTATACAGAGCAAATATATGTATTAAATAGTAAATATACGCGTACCTACATTTTTTTGGCGTGCGACTATAGTCTCGCTGGGTGGTGTTCTCAGTTCGTCAGGCACGGAGTCTATGTTGGTGGAAGTATATATATATATATATATATATATATATATATATATATATATATGTAAATTATGTGGTGCAGTTTAATTTATATTTCAATAAATCATTCATACAAAAGTAAATTAATAAAGTTAATGAAATAAAATGGCGAATTCACTTGCTAACTAAATTTTAAAAATGCCTTAACCCACTAACCACTAGATGAATATTATAACTTTTGTTTTTAAAATTATAAAGTTTATTAGGTCTTCCTTAAATATATATCTGCTCCTCACCACACTGTACTACTTAATGCACATATCCAGCGGTTAGGAATATATATATATATATATATATATATATATATATATATATATATATATATATATATAAAAAGGCAGGATGTGTGTGTATGTAGCGAATGCACGGCCGCAATTTTCGACGGATTTGTACTAAAATTTACATGCACATGCTCCAAGTTAGCGACTGACTTTGCATTTCCCAACTCTCATCGATAGTGGAAATAATCAATTTTGTTCATGCTTCTACGGCAGTTTTCATGTAGTTTGCGGCCATTTTCTACTGGCCAGAGTGAGAGCCTATAGCTGGCTGCCACGAATAGGCAGGAAGATTCTACTGTCCAGCGTGAGAGCCAACAGCTGACTGACACGAATGTTAACTAGCATGCTAGTATATATATATATATATATATATATATATATATATATATTATATCGGCAGAAGAAATACTATTTCATCAGCAAATTCGAAATACCGTACGGCCCAACGTCATTTGAGTGTTAATAAGATTTAAGAAAACCAGGTGACAAGTTTATAGAAAGAAAAATTGAATGTTTTGTATCAATTGTTTCTTCCTACACTTCTCGCCTTCCTTTTGTCTTCGTCTTTTTGTTTTCCTGATTCAATACAAGTTGATCAAAAGGTGAGCGTTTGTCGTTCTTCTTCCTTTCCCGGAAACTAACCATAAACATTATTCCAAGACGCACTCACGACACATGGAGTTAGAAAGATGCCTACTCCCCTTAAAAAACAAAAAACAACAACAACAACAAAAAAAAAAAAACGGAAAAATATATAAAGGAAGAAATAAAGAATTACTTTTTATGCGTCCTTCGGCTTCATGATGTATTTTTGTGCAAACAAATCGTTAGTTATTGTTTTTTTCCTATTTTTCTGAGATTGCATTTTCTTCTGAACTGTTTTCTCCAATTTGGAAAGAATCTTATAATAAACATTTTCGTTGCAATTATATTCATTCTCATTAATTTCATTAACGCAATCCACATTCTGCAACATCGTTTACCGTCATTCATATAATTTAAATAATTATTATTAATTCAGCCATTATAACTATATGCTAAGATTCATATTATTTTATATAGTTTTATTAGATTCTTAATGCTACGTGGCTAATAATAAAACTAGAAATGGAAACAACATCAACAATACTACTACTAGTACTATTGCTGCTACCACTAATAATAATAATAATAATAATAATAATAATAATAATAACTGATATTATGAATGCTTCAAATTGTATGATTTATAATAATCACATTACGCATGCGGCGTTTAACTTCATCTTAATTTGGCCATTGTTTTATTGATCATTATTTCTCTTTTTGGTTTTTAACTTGTCCTATATAAATTTGAAAGAAATTAAGCTCAAACGATTTATCATAGATGATAAATAAATCCATATGACCGACTGCATAAAATAAATACATAAGAAAAAGATACCGGCATACAGGCGACATATAAATAAGTCGTTTCAATGTGTGGGAGGAAGGACTGAGAGTAAAAGGTTGAAAGCAAGGAAGTAAAAGTGATCGAGATGTTAAGTCCAGTTATAAGTAAAGTGTAAAAGTTTGGAGGTCGAAACGTTATATATATATATATATATATATATATATATATATAAACGGAAGGTTATATATATATATATATATATATATATATATATATATATATATATATATATATATATATATATATATATATATATATATATCCCCTGCCGGAAATCAGTAACATGTTAAAATGATCCGAATCGTAGAACAATTTTCGGGAGAATTTTAACATAAATTGGACATTTGGCAATTTATGACCAAATTATTCACTGGTACCAGAAAAATGGTCTGAACCATATGGAAATGAAATTAAAGAAATCTTTTAAAAAAGAAACGGACATTGGAGTCGACATCAACTATAGGGTAAAAGTTCCAGGCCAACCTGCATTTCACAAAGAGCACCTTGAATTGAGATATTTTTGCAATTTTCAAAGTAAAAAAAAAAAAAAAAAAAAAAAAAATCACTAATTACAGTGTTTTCGCTTATATTTTTTATTTTCTTCTTCAGGTTCCTTTTACGACCAAAATGTTCAAATCTGGATTTCTCTGTCCACCATTCATATTGCTAAATTTTAAATATTTGACATGAGAAACAGTATATTTTGTTTGCATCATTAAACGCCAAGTAAACTTTTGGAGATTGTCAAAATTTTCGACTTTAAATGCTAAACAGTTTCGAAATGTTATCTCGGCAATAGATAATGTTGTAAACATAACATATGTAACTAATTACGACAGAATTTTCAAAGTTTTTTCTAATTTATTTTTTAATAAAGATCCAAAACTCTTCTAAATTATATCAAAATTACCGCGAGTCAAAAATAGGAACAAAAGTTTGGAAATTATGATATGGCCGCCTCAATCACCATCTCATTGAATTATTATGAGATGAATTGGACAGGAGAGTTCGAAGAGAATACCCAAAGAGTGAAAGTGAGCCTTTTCAGTACTTGAAGAATGCTTTGGAAGATCTGCCATCTACTTTCTTTTCCAAAAATGTTGGAGACAATGCCAGTAATCAAGGCAGATGGTTTTGTAGACGAAAACAAAATATGATGTTGTTGTATGATAATTTTTTATTGTCAATTAATTACTTTTTGTCAAAATAAAGTAAAATATATATACATATATATATATATATATATATATATATATATATATATATATATATATCTATCTATTTGAACGTTTATTTAGAGTTTGTTACTGTTTGTTGATGTTTCGATAAATTCCTACGTTTAATAAAATGCCTTCCTACCTGAACAAATGATTTGCTTTCCAACAAGACGACTGTTATCCAAAGATACAATATTTCCTATTACCCAACTTCTGATAATACTGTTCTGTTTCATCATATGGTAGTCAACTGGGAAATTGATATTCTCGAGAAATAGATATATCTCTTTTCCTCATAACGTCAGTAATTTAGACTTTCTTCACTGAAAACAGTTTGCAGAAATGTTTTGCTGACTTCCACTGCTTATAACCCATACAAACATCTCCTTATATCTTTTGCGTTTTACATCAAAGGTAAACATATGCGACTATATTTAATGTGTAGACACATTTCAAGCGGGAAATAAGACTTCAGCTTTGTATTCAGTAATGTTTTTCAACAGATGAATGTTGAGAATACCATGGACGGAACATGTGAGCAACGAATAAGTTTTATGGAAAATGGGAAGGAAAAGACACCAGCTTAGGACCAGAAAGAGACGGTTGAAATTACTCAGACATAGTGAGGAAAGGGGGCTTGGATAATTTGACACTGACAAGACATACTGAAGACAAGACAGGCATTAAGTATCCTGGGTATGACGATAAACTACATCCGGCAGCAAGGTCTCTGATCGGGAGATTGGCGGTTTTGATGTGCCTGGAACCACCTCTTAGGTGCTATTATTCCCAGGTCCACACTGACCCGGGATAGTAGTAGTTGTTAGGGTCCCAACTATGGGCAAATCGTGAACTTCCAAACAAAAACAAAACACTATGATATAAACAATACCAGCAACACATTTTTATATAAAAAAATTACCAACAATTCATTTTTGCAATATAAATTACTAACAATATCAATTATTATTTAATATTTTTGAATCGGTATCACCCATGCAAGACAGCAAAGCCACTAAGACACAAACATGAAGGCAGAAGGGAGTTCCACAAGCGAGAAGTGCGAAAGAAACTGTTAGCATAGAATTTACCGTTACATATCGCCAGCTAAACTGTAAATTGATGAGATCTCGACGCCAGTCTGGTACTCCGCTTAAATTCAAAAAGTTTAGGTACCATAGCGAAGAGACCATTCGAACAATTATCAGGGAAGTATTTATAGAAAAGACACAGAGAGGCAACATTACGGCGGTGGGAAAGTGACTGAATCCGATCCGCCAGATCAGGGCCAATAATAAACACACACACACACATACACACACAGACATATATATATATATATATATATATATATATATATATATATATATATATATATATATATATGCTCATTGATATTCTCTATTCAGTGTTGGTTTCTACGCACCCCTATTATTTATATCTACACACTCTTCCTTTTGATTTGCGATATAAATATTATAAGTTTTAGATAATGTATATATTTCTTCGTTTTTTCTCAACATTTTTCTCAATATTTTCTGATGAAGCTTTAATAAAAAATGAAACTGTTAGATTATTAAACATTTCTTATTTGTTCTTTATCCTAATCTACCATATATACATATATATATATATATATATATATATATATATATATATATATATATATATATATATATATGCTTACCATTGTGCATCAATAAGAGTGTAGACTGATATATAGCTATTTGGTGAATCATAATATAAAATTTCCACTATATAATGTGCAATTCATCTGAAGATTAATCTACACTGAATTAAGTGCATTGACAAAGGATGAGACTTTCGTATAAACAGCTTGTGCAAAACGTACCCTTTTTACTTTATTAAACTTTGAGTTTATTTTCCAATCTCTCTCTCTCTCTCCATATATATATATATATATATATATATATATATATATATATATATATATATATATATACCTTGTTATATTCCATAGTGATTCGTTTTATAAAAAGAAATAAATCGAATATTCAAGTAATGGCAAATTTGAAATTAGTCATTCTCTTCATTTTTCTGTGTCCTTTTCTATTTCTTGAACATGTATTCATTTGGTGAAATCCGACACAATTCTTGGTTTGCTTCACGTGAAATCAAAGAACAACAGCAACAACAACAAAAAGACATTAGACACGCACACGAAGTGGATGTTGTTCCGATTGACGAGGCATCTCATCGACCATATCGTTAATCAATTGGACAGCAAAGGAAACGATGCATCCTCGAAGGGATACTTGACTGTCGACTGAAAACAATACTTGAATAACATGATTTTCTTTTAAAACTATTTCCTTCTTAATCTTCAAACACACGTTCGCTTGCTTTTATGAAATTGCCGATGCTTCACTAGCCTGAAAAAATGATTTATATAAACCAATTTTCAGTGTTCTCGTATAAAGAGTGTTTCAATAACTTGAACTGATTTTAAATGGGAATTAAGTTTAAGCGTCTAATGATTTTTTTTCTTTTTCTTTCAGATTTAACAACTTAAGTCTTTGGCAATTTCAACCATGGGAAGATTAACAATCAAACAACGTGTTAAATTTATCGAAGCCTATTACGAAAATGGACGTTCAAACAAAAATGTATTTCGCGCACTTCGCGATTTTTTGGTCATCATAATCAACTAGCCGAGAGTGCAATTGGAAAAATTGTTCGTAAATTCAATCAAGCTGGGTCGGTGGCAGAGGTGAAAACATCATTTCGTGCTCGTTTACGCCGTTCAGCTGAAAATATTGCTGCAGTGCACAAGAATGTGGCCGAAAGTCAAGACAGCTCTATTCATCATCGCGCGCGGGAATTGAACCTCTGCACAACAACGTTACATCGAATTTTGACAAAAGATTTGTCTCTACACGCTTACAGAATTCAATTGGCGCAAGAACTGAAACTTGCTGACCATTTGGAGCGCTGTACATTCGTCAATTGAGTGCACGAGCAAAGACAAACCGATGAAGATTTTTCACAAAAAATCCTCTTTAGTGATGAAGCCATTTTCATCTTGGTGGATACGTTACTGATGAAAATCCAAATAAGATTGTTGAAAAGCCACTGCATCCACAAAAGGTGTGCATTTTTTGTTTCGCTAGCGGAATCATTGGGCCGTATATTTATAAATTTGAACGTCAACTTTCGTCATAGGCTTCGATAACTTTAACACGTTGTTTGATTGTTAATCTTTTTATGGTTGAAATTACCAAAGACATAAGTTGTTAATCTGAAAGATAAAGAAAGGAATCATCAGACGTTTAAACTTAATTCTCATTTAAAATCGGTCCAAGTTATTGGAACACCCTGTAATATGAAACAAATATAAAATATTCGACATATTGAAAACTTAGAATTCTTTTGCCGAAGTGACTTCTCTCAATTTTACTATAACATTTTGCTTTCTTCCTACGAGATATTTAAAGGTTGTCACTGGAGACAAAGTGACAGCAAATCCCCCCCCCAGCATTCTTGAAGACCCCCATCAATCTACTTGGTTGGATATGTTAAGCTGTATATCAGTTACTATGGGCTATTTATTGCCGAAATCTAAATATTTTGTACATAATTTTATTTTATTTTTCGGAGATGATGATGGTTTATTGATACGTCTTACTAATTAACCCATAGCTGGGGGAGAGGTGGATTTATACCTTTCCCAAATCCAACTGAAATTGTAATATAGCTCTTCGATTAACAATTCCAAATTATTATTAATGATAACACCCGATCATCCAAGCTTAGAGCACTTGGTATTCACAAACGGTCACCCATATAGGTACTGGCTCGATGTTGCCGTTGCTTAACTTCGCTGATCGTAAGATAACCGTCGTTTCAACATGTTATGGCTATCGGCCAACAATCTAGTGGTCTGATTCCAAATGATATATTATGTTTGAAACGTCTCTCTCCTCCTCTATCTCTCCCCCCCTCTCTCTCTCTCACACACTCACACACACTCTCTCTCTCTCTCTCTATATATATATATATAGTTAAACCTAGTGAGCCAGACAAACCTACCCAGGTTTCACCTAAGCGGATCGTCAGGGAAAGCTGGCTTTATATATATATATATATATATATATATATATATCAGAGTGCCTGACGATTGCATCTAGCATGAAACAAACTGCCGCCTCTAAGTGTTGACTTCTATGTACCCTTTTATATTTACACACGCTCTATCTCTGAAATTGAGCACTTTATCCCATAAATATAGCACATCTTAAGACTATATATATATATATATATATATATGGGAGAGGAGAGAGAGAGAGAGAGAGAGAGAGAGAGAGAGAAAGAAAGAAAGAAAGAGTCAGTGAGTGATTGCTAGATTAATTTGTTTTTTACTGTTTATCAACACGTTGTGAGGGATTTAAAGCCAAAAGCATATTTTAGATTGTAAGAATAATACTTTCTTTTTGCAAGTGAATATTGCATGATCATTTTTTGGAGAGATAAGAATGATTTTTTTTTTCAGATAAAAGTCCTGCTATTTTGCCCATCGCTGGGGGAGAGAAGAGATTGGTTCATACCATTTCCAAGGGTATCTGCGGTTAAGAACGAAATGAACTCGACTAGAAATCGAACTTGACTCTCCGATTTCTCATTCTCATCCGATATCAATTACATCACTCGCACATCCACATAGAGAATGAGAGAAATACAGTATGGACATAAGAACCAACATTGCATGATGACTGTCCAAAGCCTTTGTCACATCGTATCTTAGAAAAGTCATTCTAAAATTTTTTTTATATCTACGTTACTTACGCATAAAGTCTTTGCATGTTCACGATATAGATTAACCATGCCATCTGTTTCTGTTATGATTTCACTCTCGAGCAGGTTTTTACGGGGTGGGGTTACTTGCCCCACACCCAACTGATTTTAGACCCAGAGTATTTTTTCACCGAAACTCGCTGCCGAAGCATAGCCTGCTGTGTTATTAACTCCTTGTTGGATGAGCAAAGACGAAATGCATTCATACCTTTCCAAGGTGATTTGTGTGAAAACGAATAAAACGGCATCGACTGGAAATTGAACTCCACACACCATCGCCATTTTTGGCACTGATAACCGCATACACACACACATATATAATTATACCTTCATCAAAAATACAAGCAACTTAATTTATAAATAATAATAAATATAATATAATTTATGGTGGGATTTTTGAGGAATTATGCGTTTGCGTTGGGATTAGTATCGAGTCCTGTTCTTAAATAGTTTCGTTAGATCGAGAATTTCATATGGATGCCGTTATTGGCGCCAAATGTGTTCATAAATATCTAAACTGTCAGCTGTATGCAACCAGGCTCTGGGCGTATGAAGCATGTAAGTCCCAGCGAGGGACATACTTCTTAAAACATTGCGAACTGCCGCTACACATACACAAACAAAGACCTGTGCCAAATACCAAAAACTGCATCACTTGAGGACATTCAAAACGGTGACAACTAAAATAGATAACACATGTAACTCGAAGAGAAAATAATGACATAATCAAGATGTTGATATTCCACACCAGTTCGAACAAAAGGTTAGGAAAGAAACTCCCCATCAGTACTGGAAAGAACGATAACAGCTAGAGGAATTGAGAAAAAAGGTCGAGTCATGTTCTTAAACAGACTCGTCAGATTCAGACTTTTAGATGTCACGCATGGCGCCAAACTCAGTCAGAAATATCTAAACTGTCAGCTGTATAAAACCACTTTCTAAGACCAATGGTTAAAATAGATTTGAGCGAGTGAAGCCCGTGAATGTCAATGAAGACTATCTTTCAACGAACATTATGGACTATGACTACAAAATCACAAAGAACTGTACCAAATAACAGAAAACAAATCGCATGAAGATTACCCAAAACGGCAACGACCAAAATGGATGGCATATTTTTGTGGCATTGTTAGGGTCAGAAATAAAGACACAAAGAGAGGAATGGAGTTAAACAAATATATTAACAGAAAACAGTAATACAAGCATATACAAACGACAGTGTTACAGCAAGAATGTTAGGTCCAACTGTCAGAGCTGACTGCTGGAAACTTCCAGACTTCTCCCTCCTTCTCTTCCTGGCTGACGAAAACGTGTCGGTGGGCAGCTGAGGACGTGGGCTAGCACAATCAAAGATGACCTAGCAGTACTATATGGTCCACAAGTAGTTGGTCTTCGACGATGGAATCGCGATTGGCTCGCCATTTCGTGTGACCTGGCACAGGATCGACGAGCGTGGGCAGCGATGGTCCGTGATGCTATACTTGCTCCGGAGGAAGACAGTTCAACCCGACCAGGGTGAAAACCGACACAAGTCAAGTCAAAAAGTCAAAGCTGGAAACTTCCCTCTCGAAAAGGCAGTACCTGCTCCTATTTATAGTTGGGAGAATCCATTCGTGCGTGAGAAAATTACCATAACATATAACTTGAAGAGAAAATAATGGCATCATCAAGATGTTGACGTTTAACTCTTCTTCGAATAAAAGATTAGAAAGAAAGACCCCATAACCTATTGGACTTGATAAACCTATTTTTCTGAAGAAATATTTTAAAGAGTTAATAAATTTCAACCGAAGGCGGTGCTGGCTGTTCGGTCAATGAATGGCAAATGTTTCCTTATAGGGAAACAGCTAATACTACTATTACCATTAACATCCTCATGTTGATTGTTATTCTCAGAATGTTTCGGTCTTCTTCAGACGTCTGTCATACTCAATGACCTCTATTCAAAATACGAGCCGATGTTGTTTTCATCCGGATACTTAGGGAATATATTGTATCAGTTAATTCTATCTGTTTTGCTCCCCCTTTTCTTGTCCGTCCGTTTCTTTCCGTGAACAGGCACTGTATACGACTTTTTCGCATCACCAGACGGAGGAATTGAAATCACAACTGTCAAGAAAGAAAACTGTTATGTGGTCCACCCTTTTCGGATATAATGGACTCGTCCTGCTGCCATAAAATAGCCACAGTCAGGCAGAGAAGATGAGTCGTACATGAATCGTACAAGAGTCGTCTGTGAGTGTCGGATAGAGTGAAGTAACCTCTTGTATAAGTCAGTTACAAGCACGTAGACTCTAAGGAAGTCCTACTTCGAGACTGTATATATCTATCTGTATTTGCTACTAACCGTGTTCCTGGATTTTACTAACAGCATTACCTTTTGTATTTTGTGTAAATACATTTAATTTCTTAGCTTAAATACTTGCGTTTGTCATTTATTGGATACCTATTTTTCAGGCGGGATCCACAACAAAAACATGGTTAACTAACGGTTTAGTCAAATAGATCATGTATAATATTAGATCTATTAAAGTAAATATCTATACTCATAGAGTCTGTTTAGATGGCAGAAAATGGAGAAAAATCAATGAAACGGGATATCGCTTAAGCATAACAGGCCTAATTTGAATAACGTATCCACGCGAATTGAATAAAGTGTTGGTTCAAAATGCAGAGACGTTTACCGAATGAAATAAATAAGTGAGGGATAAAACGGACGAAACGATGTGTGTAAATCAGCCAAGATGAATCAGACTCAGCCGGATAAATTATCATACAATTATTCTATAATTAGATCACTTATTTTTCAACTCGCATCCATGTATATTAGTAAATATAGTCTATATTTATATATATTGCAGAAAAACAAAAACCGTTGGTGTGACAGACAACTTGCCTAAACCTAAAACT
This sequence comes from Acanthosepion pharaonis, assembly GCA_903632075.3. Lineage (NCBI taxonomy): Eukaryota > Metazoa > Mollusca > Cephalopoda > Sepiida > Sepiidae > Acanthosepion > Acanthosepion pharaonis. The sequence continues at coordinate 156,609 of CAHIKZ030000740.1, forward strand.
CTCATCCAAGTGAATAAACATCGAAATACTGAAAAAAAAAGAAAGAGTAAAAGGCCTAAAAGGAAACTTACCTACTCAGTAAATTAAAGTGCTCGAAGCCTAGATTGCCTAGACCAAGCAAAAAACGCTTACCAACATTAAAACCTATGAAAAGACGGCTGTAGCAGTAACTCTCAACTCGATCTTCAGATGACTTGAACGGAAACGAAAGGTAGAGGCGGGCTTTATATAACTTGTGATCGCCCTAAAGCATCACCGGGAAAAAATTAAAATGATTTTATTAAAAACCCGTGGATAACCACATCTAAACAAAATAGGAAAAGAAAAAAATAAAAGACGCGTATGGGTGGGCTAAACTGCTAATTGTTGTACTGTAGAGTCGGATTCAGTTGGAAAAAAATCACCAATAAATTAATACGCTCGTCCGTTGGTAGCTGACACAATAGGTGTTCTCTGTTATGTCTACATCTGTTAACTTTGTTTTTTAATTAAGTATTCTGTTATCGTTGCTCAAAACTAGTAACATAAAATTTTCTTCCAAGTAAAGCTTACATCTATCCCTAGTGTTTTTACATATGCTATTATGTTTTTTATATGTTCTCCAGGTAATTTTACGGGACCTATTTATATCTCTTTTAATGTACCAATAATACGCTGACAGCGTTGTAAAGTTTTTCTTATTTACTATTAATATATACATATCTTAAATTTAATGCCAGCCTATAGAAATATGCACTTACATTAAATCTCTCTCTCTCACACACACACATGTGTGCGTATATATGTAACATATGTGTATGTACATATGTAATATATATGTATATATGTAAAAATTCAAATATAAATGAAGTCATCTGCAACGAAAATATTAATAAAAGAAACGACAAGAGGAAAACGTTCTAAGTTTTTTGTAAAATATGGATGTTTTTATTCTTCAGAGAATTTGCAAACATTTTATTTGGAAAGATCTATTTTCTCTTTCAAAAAAAAAAAAAAAAAAGAATCGCCGAGAAAAAATAAACGTTATGTATTTAAATTTTAAAAGAAAAAACGCTGTGAAATATTCTAAAATCTCTCGGTGATAAAGAAAGTCTATGAAACTATGACTAATAACAACAGCAATATTAATTCACGCCACTTTCAATCCCTAATAGTTTCCTTGTCCTTTCTTTATATATATATATATATATATATATATATATATATATATATATATATATATGTGTGTGTGTGTGTGTGTGTGTGTGTGTGTGTGTGTGTGAAAATATATAGAAAATAGGAAAGAACTGGTTAAGTAAATAATCCAAAGTTCCTTAGTATTTTTGTTATTATTTTTAAAAAATAGTGCTCGATACAAAAGTAGAGCATAAATATAATTATTTATTTAAAAATATGATTCCAACTCGCGACATAAGAGGTCTCATGTTTCAAAACAAGACCCTAAAACTTCAATATAATTATTTGAATTAAACTGAGTTAAAGTAAGCTCTGTTCCGTCTTCAAGCGAATTTTTTTTTTGGAATAACTTATTTCTGAAATTTACGTGTTTTAATAGTATATTCATAATTGAAATCAAAATTTTCATGGTAACAGCCAGGGCGGATTGTTTAAAATAGGTAGGGGCGTGTTGGGTTTTAGCAATACGTATCAGTATAAAGTTACTTTCATAGATGTCAAGTCAGTGTGGAACGAGGGTTACTTTAATTTAATTCAAATAATTATACTGAAGTTTTCGGCTCTTGTTTTGAAACATGAGACCTCTTATGTTGCGAGTTGGAATCATATTTTTAAATAAATAATATATATATATATATATATATATATATATATATATATATATATATATATGCCAGTTTAGTATGTTTAATATGTTTCGCTGATGAAACCCCGTCATCAGAACGAGACTTACTTTTCACAAGAACAAACACTCCATTAGCGAGAACCCCCCACCAAAAAAAAAACAACTGATTCATGTTGGGCAACTTAACGATTTATTTTCAATTCTACTTTATCCTTACAGAAATTAGATTTTAACCAATTTTAACAGTTTTTTATATATATATATATATATATATATATATATATATATATATATTTCAATTTTACACATATACGGAGCCACACACGCACACGCACACACACACACATATATATATTAGATTAAGTGATATTTCAAAGAATGACAAACCCTGCAGCTTCCAAAAATATATAAATGCATACCTTTTCTTCTTATGTTCTAACTTAAGTGGCCTGGCCAATACTGTCAATGACATTGGCCTGAAGGTGTTTCAATAAAATATAATTATCTCTCGATAAGTTCAATTTAGTTTGAATCGCGCACTAATCTACAAATACTCGGTTATAAATGTCGCTGAATTTGAATTGAGCGTGAGAAGACGATAAACCAAGTGTAAGGGCATAAGCGAGAAAGAGAGCGAAGAAGAAGAACTTTTCCTGTACATGGTCATATTTGACTTTCTCTTTTCTACCCGAGAGAATTACACTATTCTGAACTGTCTTTTCATTGTTCCATTTTGACGTCCTTAAAGTATGAAAAACATATCCCCATCCACACAAATACTTGTTTTGTAAGGTCAATCCTTAGCGTGTTGTTTCTCAACGTTTTTGACTCATGAACCCTTTCACCATATATGTCACTCTCCCCTCCCTTTTCAAGATTGTCCTACTCAAAGGGTATATTCCATATAATCTACTATCTATATTTCTCATGTTGTCTGTGTGTGTGTCTGTCGTGGGCGTTGTTACCTCGCCCAGGCCGCATTTCTCACCCTATTTCGATGCAGTTTTCAACACAAGTTTGCAAATGGCTGCCGTAAGGACATGACGGAGCCCGATTTTTGTGTTCGGAATCAGGTTCGATAATCGAAAAAAATGATAATTAAAAAAATTCTGCTTACAGAAGGAATGATCGCATTTCAACCAAATTTGACACCCTCTTAGAGTCTACCATTAGAAGTGTTGTCCAGAAGTTTCATGACCACGGACCCCTAAACAGCGCGTAAAATCGATAAAACCCAAAACCCGATACGCCCAGATTGCGTCTGAACCGCATGTCGGTTTTTAGCGAAAACCGAGCGGATTTATGAAGAGGCCATTGGGAGTCATCATGTGAAGTTTCAACTCTGAGCAACCCCCCCAAACAGAGTGCAAATCGACAATCGGTCAACCCTTAAAAATGTTTTTTCCGGTTTTTAAAAGCTGATCGTATTGTGTTTATTTTGTTTAGTTCTTTTTTCGTAACAGATTTAATGTTTACTATAGAGCTTAGAAAAAGTTGGCAGTGTGATATAGGCAAGAAGTAAGGCATGTAGCAACATCAGCACGGCAAAGGGCAATCCTCTAAAGGCAAGGAAGGGCAAAAATATTTTAAGTCAAGTGATAGCGATTGCTGTATGAGTCGTACTATTTTTGAATCAAGCACGGACAACGCCGGGCCATGTATGCATATATTACTGAAAATCTTAATTCTTTTCCATGTTATTGCATTTACATGGATTATTTTTATAGAAGAGTTTTATAAATTTAATATCAATAAAAATGTTAATAGATTTTTAAACTTGAACAAATGTACAGCAATTCGTTTTAATTCATAAGTAATTATTAAATAAATAAGCCGTAATAAACATAAAGCTCAGCATATATATTGTATTTCAATAATGTAATTTAACTTGATTTTATTCTGATGTAGATTACAGTCAATGAAATATATATATATATAAAAGTAAAAGATCCCCGCTCCCACCAAAAATTACTTCCTGGTTGAGAATCCCCGCCTTATAGAGTATTCCTTAATCAGGCCTTGTGACAACACACACACACACACACATACACACATGACGACGCTCTCCACCGCAAGTCCGTCACTGCATAACTGTGATGAAATCCAAGGTCGGTTTTATGCGTATATGCACCCAGATATGTTCACAGGTTTTCTGCTTGGCTACTGTTATGGTGGAACACACCTATTCTATAGTGTTATGGGGTCCACCCTTTTTTCATATAAGTGGACTCGACCAGAGTGTTACTTGAACTGCTGCCGTTTAATACCCAGGGTCAGTCAGAGTAGTGAGAGCAGAGATTGTGATTGAGTTGGAGGTAGAGTAATAGTGTGAGGTAATCGCTTGTAGAAGTCATAGTTACAAGCACGTAGACTCTAAGGAAGTCCTACTTAGAGACTATATATATATATATATATATATATATATATTATTATTATTATTATTATTATTACGACTAACCGCGTTCCTGGGTTTACTAACAATATACCCATTGTATCATTGTGTAAATACATTTAATTTCTTATCTTGTCATTCATTGGAGACCGAATTTCATCTCGGAATCCACAACATATAGTTAATAAACTCTCCAACCTATAATAAGTAGGAGTAGTAAGAGTAACGAGACAGTCGGTCAGTCAGTCGACTGGCTGATCTGTTGAACTTTCTGCCTTCGGGCGGGGAGGAACCCGAACAAGGCTACGCTGAAGGGCGGATTCTCTTTCGGGGAGGTAAACCGACCCTGAACCCGTTTATACGGGTCCAATGGGCATATTTTTGGCCGAGCCCACGGGCCCGGAGAGCCCACGTTAAAAAGGCCTTGTGTCACATGACGCCCTCGTGGGTGGGGGGTGACTGAATATCGTCGGTCAGTCAGTCGATTCCGGACGCCCGTTAGTCGGATATTAAAATATCAGCGACCACAACTAGATTTCTCTGCGTCATTACCTATTATATCAAGTTCCTAACGTTTTGTATGTCGAACCTATTTTAGGACCGACTTAGTACAACTACAAGCCTCCACTGCGAAAACATTTCACAACAGCTACGATCGAATTCAAGAAAGAATAACAACAAATGCTTTTCAAGACACTGATTGAGAAATAGCAAACAATACGATTTCTCAAATAACCGGCAATCTTCTTTCGGTTTCATCGAGTTCCGGCCACTGAAAAAGACCTTCATATTTAGTGCCCAGTCTCGCTAACTTCTTAGTAGTCTCTGGTCCCTTACTCACTGACAGCTCCCACCTGACTATTCATTATATGGATATTGGCTGGGGTCCCACTACCCCTATTCATCCACTTGTTTTCCGAAAAAGGAAACCACCCAGAAGATGGATGGGTTGTCAGTTATTCAAAGCACTCTACTTTTATGATTACCCAAAATCGCTAACAAAATTTTATGCTTGTCATATCAAAGGCGGACAGAAGACAAGAATCCAGAAAACTCTGGTCATTAAACTGACATAAATGATGGCCCGGAGACGAGATTCCTAAGAAACTCTGGTAATTAAATTGACTTAAAGGGAAAAAAGAAATCTATTTATCTCCTAAAGATGTGTGAGAAATCGCATTGTTAGACACACACATATAAATATATAGATAAATAGATATGCTAAGAATTAAATTTTATATCTGTAGATATGCTTCACGTATAACTATTTTGAAATACCTATTTGCATATATGAGTTCAAAATTATGTATTGTTATGAAACGACAGAAAAAAGGAGTGTGTCTTTATTCCGTTTTTAGGAGTAGAAACATACATGACTTTCAATTTGGGAATTGTCTATATAACAATATATATAATCCAGGATCCGTGCTCGTCCGGTACCGGGTTTATCACAAAGTGACAGATCTCCGACCTGAACTTCTGGAACCTGTTGGGGCGTTCACTCACAGCCTTATCTATAAAAGCTTGATGTATTTGGCGACGTTATGCGACTGCAGACGATCCCGCCATAAAACTGACACCGGCATGTTTCCTCGCTGCTGCTCTCGAGCTATGATTGAAGGCTGTGAGCAACGTATCTGCATTGGTCAAGAGCAACGCCAACTATGTTCACTTCTTTCCACATGACGTAAAAACGGCAATAACTTTTTAAGTTATATTATACAGTATTAATAAGGCAGTTCTCTTCCAGAGGACAAATTCTTTTTATCCTAGAATTACAAATTATTCGAAATGTTGGAGTGTATATATTCTTTTTGCCAGATTCTATGATTTATATCAATGTCTTCACGATAGGATTAGTACAAACAATTGACGTCAGTAACAGTCTGTAAATAAACATATATTTATGATAAATATACAATTTGAATAAATAAGCTCCTGGCAACGAGGTCTGACCGTTTTAATATTGAACTAGCTAGAAGATGCAAACATCTGTTTTATTCTAATAGTTTCTTTCCTCGCACTTCTCGATGGTGGAACTCCCTTCTGATCACTCGCTTCCTTGTTACCTACAATATTCAAAAAATTAAATGCAACGCCGATCGCCATCTTCTGTATTCCTGACACCAGTTTTTTTTATTGTCCTTTCCTCTTACTTCCTCTCATCAAATTCTTCTCATTAACCCCAGTAACCCCGTGGGTATTAGAGCTTTTATCGTCTTGCATGGTGCGAAATGATTAAAAATGTTTCAATACAAAAATTTACAATAATTAATTTTGTGTCATAGAGTTTCATTATGCAACTCTGGGGTTGGTTTTCATTTTACACAAACCCGTACATAATAATAATAATAATAATAATAATAATAATAATAATAATAATAATGTTAGAGTGTGTAGCTTATATTCTATGTAATTTAGAAACAATTTGTGAAAAGAATTAAATAACAATGTTAATGTGATTCATGACGAAATCACTTCGCCAACAAAACTTAATGAGAAATTAACTTCCTTGAATAATAAGATCATTATATTCGAGTTGTTGTCAGATGGAAAACGCTTGCCAAGTACTTTCGACAATTTCAAATTGTCATCTTCAGAGCACAATACATACACATATATATAAATATGTATACATATATATATATATATATGTATGTATACTTATATAAACATACATATACATACATATATATGCATACACACATGCATATATATGTTTGTGTGTGTGTATATATATTTTTATATATTAACAACAGTATTGGTATGATATATATATATATATATATATATATATATATATATATATATATATATATATGTGTGTGTGTGTGTGTGTGTGTGTGTGTGTATAAGTGTGTGTGTGTATTTTATATAGCCAAAAAATCCAAAATGACCTCATGTGCGTATAGTCTATTTCAGGGTCTGAAATATATATACCTGCATGAAGTAATTTTGGATTTTTTGTTGTATAATAATATATATGTTCTCTTATAATAAGTACATTGAGCTCTCTCTGTGGATCAGTTTTAATATCTGATATCACTAGGATCCACATGGATTATATACCAACAGATGTATTACCTGTACCAGAGAGAGAGAGAGAGAGAGAGAGAGAGAGAGAGAGAGAGAGAGAGAGAGAGAGAGCCCTGAAGAGTGAAGCATTAATACAATGTGCTCACGCAACTTCGAAGTCGGTATGTGTTAAATAACACCACTCAGTGAAGTGATAAGTTTCTCTACATAATTCTATAAACGCTCTATCCTTACCTTTTGATATAGAGCACTACCTACCTGCCGAAAATGCCTTTTCACTAGTAAACTACGGGAAAAAGCACGAGCAATTTTGGCACCTAAAAACTCTTACAAGTTAATACAACACACACACACACACACACACGCACGCACACACACACAGACACATACATATATATATATATATATATATGAGCTGACGATATATATTTTTATATATCAACAACAGTATTGGTATGACAAAGTGGAAAAGTTTACTTGTGACGCCTTTCGTCCTTCCGGATTTAATCGGATTAATTTATTATGTTGGTAGCAGGAATGCTGTGAGTTTTAGAATTTTTTTTATCTAGTCGAATTAATTTAAAGTCTTTTTCTTTTTCTTTCCAGACTTTTGTAAGTAGGTATTCCACACAGTATTATTAGAAGATCTCTCAGGAATGGTGAAATGTTGTAAGAGTCAGGGCACAAATTTACTGTAGATGACCTTGCGATTAAGGCACTCTTTAGACGTTTGCGTCATAGTAAATTGTTTTCTCCTTTGATCAGAGTAGCATTTCTTATGTCGAAATAGTGGCCAGTCCCTTTACGGTGGGCAACCAGGGCATTTGACGTATTATTTTGCAAAATGTCACTTTTGTGTTCATATAATCTTTTATTTAGATTCCTTGAGTCTTCAAAAAAATGCTACTTAATATATTTTTCTCACCGGTATCACGACTCGGAGTTTCATGCACGACGCAATCTTCAGGTGCTGTATATATATATATATATATATATATATATACAATTTGACCATGATGATGAACGATGACGTTCGAAAGTACTCGGTTGTCTTTTGGAAAATATATATATATCAATATAATTTTGAAATAAAAAGTCTCATTCGGAAATAGAAAATACAAAAGAAAATCAGCAGGACTATGTTGTCTTTGGCGTTTAATACAACGTGTTTAAAAGAGGGGATGCTGCCTAAATTCACACACACACACACACACACACAAACACACATATATATATATATATATATATGGTATATTCATTGATATTTGATATATATAGGTTGGTATTGGATGTGAGGAAATTATAATCTCAAATAGAAACAAGAATGCAAAACGGTTGAAGAAAAGATCCCAGAGCAAGTAAACAGAAATGAAAACATCTCAAAGAACAAGGAACAAACCTGATTTTATAAATGTCCCAAAAAACTAACCCAGAAAAATGAATAGCGTAAAAAGCAAGAAATATTGGTTGATCAGCAAGTTTTATTTTTCATTCGCCTCACTTAACTCTTCTCATTCTCCTTCCCTCCCTTGCGTCTTAGTGGCATTATTGCCTTGCTTGGAGTGAAGTGATTAAAAAAAAAAGATTAAAAAATAGAAACAGTAGACTGCGAACATTGTATATTTTAGTAAATATTAGAAAATGAAATGAGGTGTGTAATTTGGGCGAAACTTTACTGATAAATATAACGCTATAATGGGTGGATCACGGGTAGAGTTTATATATTTCACAGAAACATGTAACCACCACGACTAATGGGATAACGGGGTCAAGGTTGAATACTAATAATGGGGCCATGCTAGTGAAGTAGGGATTCATAGTTGGTATTAGAATGTCATCATCTACAAAATGTTGTAAAAATTAGGACTCAAAACTTCCCAAAATAGATCATTAATAAGATCGAAACTAAAAAAGTTGGCAAGATAATAATAATAATAATAATAATAATAATAATAATAATAATAATAACAATTTATTTATTTTTTTTTTTTGTCAGTGGAAAGTGTCATGACGCCATTTCTAAACTTAGGTCCCTGGGCGGGACCCGGCAAGAAATGTGTAAACGTCAGAAATCAAAGAAAATAAAAATATTAATAATAATAATAATAACAAGAAGAAGAAGAAGAAGAAGAAGAAGAAAAAGAAGAAGAAGAAGAAAAAGTAGAAATACTGCTTTTATAAATATCTCAAGAGATTGGAAGAAAATTAAAATTTTATAGGTTATAAAGAGGGTCGACCAGCAATTAAACATTCGGAAAAGCTGGTGTTGTAGATGTAACCAAGGAGAGATGATACAGAATCTTTCTCTCATCTCTTTCTTTCTTTCTCTCTTTCTTTCTCTCTCTCTCTCTCTCTCTCTCTATATATATATATATATATATATATATATATATATATAGAGAGAGAGAGAGAGATTGATAATATTAGTGGTAAATATACACATACATATGCAATCATATACCTAAAATATATAAATATATATACATACATACACATACATATATATATGTATAACAAATTGTTTTTATTTATCAACCCGACAGATTTTTATTATTTTAAGCGTTATTTTAGTAGTTATATTTGAATAGACACTCCATTTATTTATCAAAAAGTGTATTTATTTATTTTCCTAACACACACACACACACACACACACCCCATATATATATATATATATATATATATATATATATATATATATATATATATATATATATATATATATATATGTATATGTATAAAGACATGGCTCACTGAATAATTTAGATAAGTTTTGTCAAATATCAATTATAAAAATCTAATAAAGCGTGCAAAAATTAATTCATCCACAAAACATATTTTCTACAGTGAACTAAAAAGCATATACAATAAACTCTTATTAATAATAACTTCCATAACTATATTGTTAATGAACAAATATGATGTTCTATTAGAAACTTTAATATAAAACAAATAGAATATAATACTTCTTCAATTAATCCTAAACATATTAAACTTTTATATTGCAATCAAATACATTCTAATTATAAAGAAGATGAAAATATCCTGAAAAACTAATAAATACTAATATATCCACCACAAATCCGAGTAAAAGAAAAAGAAAATTAATTATATACTATACTAACTTCAATATGCAATTTACTCATTCGTAATGACTCCTCTCTACTAACTAACGTGATGCAGGAAGCCAACATCGTATATAAATTTAATTGCCACTTGGGAGATTGTATCTCCAACAGAAAAAAATAACATATATGTCGGTCATACTATTAATACGTTGTCTCGACGGTTGAGTTTTCATTTGAATGATGCATCAAACATATCAAAACATTTACAACAGCATGTCTGCCCACATTTGAAATTTAGGAAAATTCTTGTTGAAAATACATCTATAATTTTTCATGAAAATAATAAACATAAACTAAAAAATATTGAAGCTATCTCTAATAAAAATTGAAAGCAGCCCTTAATAAAATTAATTATGATTACTGCACAAATGTTTTAGCTGATATGGACATTTCAAATTTACTGACGTTTACATCGTGAAATATAAACCGCACAGTAGCGGTTTTTCCTTCACAGTAAAAAAAAAAAATAACTTTTAGATGAAAACAACAATTTTGTCTTAGGAAAAAAACACCCTGATGATGACATTGTGCTAATGTCGAAAGTACTTGGAATAAATGAATATGTATTAACATGGTAACTTTCTCTCTTCCTTTAATAAGGATACTAAGAAGCTTGTACGGGAATACGAGAGGAACCTATTGAAAATAAGTAGACAAAACTATTACATCTTAAATAGGTCTTAATGAAAGCATTCTGCCAATATATATATATATATATATATGTGTGTGTGTGTGTGTGTGTGTGTGTATATATGAAAATGTTCTCCGAGTTAACCTGTAGAAAAAGACAATATTTTAAATGTAAAAGACAATATGAAAATTGTAATGGTAGCCGACGCGTTTCGTCCAATGCGGACATTTCAAGGCAATAACGAAATGAATTTATTAAACAAAGTAACTAATAATAACAAAACAAAATGTCCTTAGCAACTGGAAGAATTTAGAGACCGATATTTTCATACTGTTAACAGTAATTGAGGTAATTTTCAGTTTTGCCTTGAAAATGTCCACATTGGACGAAACGCGTCGGTTACCATTACAGTGTTCCTATTGTCTATATATATATATATATATATATATATATATATATATATATATATATATATATGTTCTTTCTTTCCAGTCCAAACAAAGGTATAAAGCCATTAAAATACAGGTGGTTATGGGGGTTTGAGGGAAACTGAGAAAACTTTACTCACGAGAAAGGACTATATATATATATATATATATATATATATATATATATATATATATATATATATATATAAATGTATATATAAACAGGATTTGAAGAGATGGAAGATGTCGATGAACATTACATGTAAATTCTTGTAAATGGTAGTTGACAGTTTAGAAGAAGCTGGAAGAGAGTTCCACATGCGAGAAGTACGAGAGAAGAAAATATCCAAATGGAACGTGCGGTTACATTGCCAATCTAGCTGCTAATCTAGTACGACACTTAAATTCATGAAGTCGAGGAAGAAAAGTGGAAAACAAATGAGAATAACTGCCATGAAAATAGAAAAGGCACAGAAAAGCTATGTTATGGCAGTGGGTAAGTGTTGTGGCCTTGTTAAGGCCAGACATAAGGACACAAAGAGAGGAATTGAGTTAAACAAATATATTAACAGAAACAGTAATACAAATATATACAAACGAGAGTGTTACAGCAAGAATGTTCAGTCCGATTGTGAGAGCTGACTGCTGGAAACTTCCCTCTCCAAAAGGCAATACCTGCTCCTATTTATAGCTGGGAGAGTCCATGCATACATGGGTAAATTAACATAACAGTAAGTGACTGATATCAGGTCAGGACCGATAACATTTCAGATTCTACTTTTGATCTCTAGATACATATCAGAAGCACGAGATTACATACAGTAGCATCGATATTAAATGCAAGGATAAATAGCAGACCTATAAAGGTGCAAGTTGGATTCTGGTGAGAGAGAGATGCCCGATCCTGGTCTATAGTATCGTTTTGTAGAACCACATTTCGCTATATCTTCTGTAAGGAAATTGCCCAGCATTCACTGTCATGCAGGAGAATTGATATTGTGTAAGATTCTAGCACTTCTTCGTTTCTAACGAATTTTTTCTGTTTCTTACTACTTTGCTTAGCTGTTGGAAGTCATCTTTCGTTATCCGTTATGCACGAATTTCAGTATCGCGCTATACTTCGCAGTGTCACTAATGAACGACTAACTCCATTTCCTGCAGTTTGATTTTAAGACAGCTGTACTCATAGATGGTGTTTTAAATGGTGAACCAAATCGTTTCAGAATCCAGAGGGAAACAATTCCAAACTTAAACAGTGTATGTAAGAAATAATTCCTTAAGTTTAAAGAAAAAAAATGGAAAAGGCAGAAAGATGGAGAGAAAAGAAATGCGAATTATGATCAGAATTTGAAATGACCCAAGAAATTCAAAACTAAGGCGACGCCATTACGAAAAAACCCAACATACCACTTGCGAACAAAGAAGTGAGAGAAAAGCAACGGAAGTGACGACCAAAAATGGATGTAAAAAAAAAAAAAAAAAAAATGAATAATCTCGCTCAATCTTTTTTAGGACAAGAAGATAGGCGAAAGGAAGACATAATTTATTCATATAAATCTCCTTATTTTTTTGGACTGGTGAATGTCTTTGGTTTTTAGTTTTGTTTCATTTAGACGTTGAGTATGCGTCCATCCTTCTCTTGAACATGAAAACCAGATTCCAAGATAGAAGACCCAACTGCTATAACGAATATATATATATATATATATATATATATATATATATATATATATATATATATATATATATATATATATATGTAAAAAAATGATTGAAATATATCTGGGTCGAGTTCACTTCGACACGACACGCTAAGATGAGTCAGAATATCGGTATTTTCCCCTTTTACTTATTTCAGCCTGTGTCTATCTATCTATCTATCTATCTTGTTATATTCATATCGATCTATCTATCTATCTATCTATCTTGTTATATTCATATCTATCTATCTATCTATCTATCTATCTATCTATCTATCTATCTATATCTTGTTATATTCATATCTATCTATCTATCTATCTATCTATCTATCTATCTATCTGACTTTGTTCATGATCTATCTATCTATCTATCTATCTATCTATCTATCTATCTATCTATCTATCTATCTATCTATCTTGTTATATTCATATCTATCTATCTATCTATCTATCTATCTATCTATCTATCTATCTATCTATCTATCTGACTTTGTTCATGATCTATCTTGTTATATTCATATCTATCTATCTATCTATCTATCTATCTATCTATCTATCTATCTATCTTGTTATATTCATATCTATCTATCTATCTATCTATCTATCTATCTATCTATCTATCTATCTTGTAGAACAACGAGCAACGTTCTGTACACAAACTGTTGAACATATACTCGTCTACCCGTTCTGAGCAGAACTCAAAAGTTGGTGGTTAGGCGTTGCTACACTCAACTACGGTCATCTCTATTACTCTATTATTAATCCATGTCTCTAATGCCATTAAACCTGTTCTTCACTCAACATTTTTGTTCCGGTGTTTCCTTAAAGAACTATTAACCAGAAGTATAAGTGCTATACAAACTTTATAACAGTATCCATCTATATCTAAGTATGTTCATAGCTCTCTCTAGCTCAATCTTATCATCTCTCCTCCTCTCTATCTCAGTCTGTTCATATCTCTCTATCTCTATCTCATCCTGTAAATATCTTTATCTCACTCTTGTAATATATCTCTCTCTATATGTATATCTCAGTCTTCGCCTATCTATCTATCTATCTATCTATCTATCTATCTAACGTCGGGATAAGTTTATTGTTAATTTAAATTTGACAAATAATGTGTATGCATCTTTTTTAGCCCGTAGATTTTTTTTGCAACGTTCGAAGATAAATGTATATTCATTTTGCAATTGTATTGTATTATATAATTCCAAAATGTATCCATATATTTTAACTGCACTTGTAAACACACCTACACAGATACGCACACACACACGCGCGCGTGTACACACACACACACACACACACACACACACATATATATATATATATATATTCGTGGAATGAAATTTTGCAGAACTCAAATCCTTGGAGATGAAGCCGAATGTCAGTGGTAATTTATTCTTGCAAATGATTCTGAGATTTCCAATTTAGGAATTTCCTTCGAGAATTGGAAGAAGTCAGTTTCATTTCCTTGGTGCAAAAATTGTCATTTTGCAATCTTGGAAAATACAGCGCGTAATGGAAAATACCTGTTGGTGAACTACCAACTGAACAATATAAATACCTTATTAACATGTGGTTGCATTTTCAGCTCTATAATATCTTTTCAGTGTATGCAAATGTTATCAGTTCCTTCTCTTTATTGAAAACTAGAGAATGAAATAGAAACGTGTTTCGGTCTCTAAATGGACTTCATCAGACTAAAGTAATGTTCTTAATGATGGACTTTTATATATATGGAAGGAGGAAGATAAACGTAAACGTCGGTTATAATTATGTACGTCGAGAAAGCGTTGAAAATGTAAGAACGCTAAATTTTAAAAATTCAAAATTTCAGTTGTCTGACGTGTCTAGACACACAGCGCAACCAGTTTCTTTTATTTTCCCAACGCTTTTATTTTTATCGCTATTATTTTTATTTGATGTATCAGGGATGGTCAAACTTGCTTAATGTAAGTATACGATAAAGTTGAGGTGTTTGAAGCCGCAAGTCATGAATAAAACTTCCACATGCGACGCATGGCAGATAAGGCACAGAGGTTTACCTCATTTAACGGTGAATACAAAATCTTCCTCCCACTCTGGCTTAAAAATTTCTGCCTTCTTATTTTCATCTTTTCGTTTTTGAGGAGGCCATGTCCTTCACAAAATGTTCACATACACTTTTAAACAATTATCCGACGTGAATCACTTAGGTCTTCATAGTCCAACGTCTTGTGTTACATTGCATTAATGTACATGGCATGGGTGCAATCCCTTTACCGCCTTATCCATCACCTCAGTCTTCTAGCATTCCTTAGTAACCCTTGCTGACCGGAAATTTCTTTAATTCCTCTCCCTCCCACCGTTACTTCTCTCAGTAATAAAGAACAATGCCTCACTCCGACCGAGCATAGAATTTAAGAATTAAATTATTAAATATCTTTTATTAATCCTGAAAACTAAACTTACGTTTTAATCCAATGGGGTCTCAATTAATACCCAGTAAATAATTATAAAGCTGGAAATGTTTCTTATTTGCCTTTTATATTAACTGTGATGAGAAAAGGAGCGCGGCTCATATATTTCTATGAGCCGCATGTTAAAGGTCATTGTAACGCATGTGGCTCGTCAGCCGCAGTTTGGCCACCGCTGATATATATATCATACATCATAAAAAGAAGTTTAGTTAACAAAGGTGGAATGTTGTAAGCACCTGGATGAAATTTTACCGCGGAAGATTCAGAAATCAGTGCACTTTCTATATTTTTTTCACTTAGTAAATTAACTCCTCTTTTAATTAAAGTAACATTTTTAAAAATAGAAACTTATAATTTATATTCTCCTAATATGAAGTATAGCACAAACGAGTCCATCTCGACGCCAAAATTTGGACTGTTAAAAAAGTTGCCCATCGTCGCATTATTAATAGGTTGACTTTACACCAGATTATGAGCTAATTTCCGCCGAACATAGTTCTTTCTTTTAATAATTTCACTCCAAGCAAGGCAATAAAGCCACCAAGCCAATGAGGATCGACGACATTTGCTTTTTCGTGCTATACTTAGTAAATCACTGCATATTTTTCATATAAATATGCATTTATTTCTAGGGAATTAATGGATTTTATTTTTAATACGATATTATTTCTTCTGACACAAAAATACTTTTAGGCTTGATTTGGTTTGGTCTGTTTTACGGCATGTGAACCTCAATTGGCTATTTAATGCCGACAAAATTTTTTTAATGCTGATAATTTTTTTTTTTCAAAAACGTATTGCTGTTAATATTTTTTCAAAAATGTATTGCTAGTAATAAAACCTATTTTCATAGTGTTTTGAACCCAGTTCGGGGGCTAACCATCCTCGCATAGGCGGAACCCCAACAGGTGCCACCAACCCGAGTCAGGGCGGACCCGGGAACACCAGCAACTAAGTGGCGGCTCCACGATCCCAAAAGCCTTCCGATTTGAGCCCCCTGCCACCGGATGCAGTTCATCGTCTCACCCAGGATGGAGTACTTTTAGGTGATACGCATCCTTGAGTAGACCCCCTTTTGTTTGAAATAAAACATGCGCATCTACATTGGATATATATATATATATATATATATATCGATGCTGCAAATTCTATCAACATTGTTTGGGTAATAACTATTTTATTATGAAATTTATAACACTTGGCTCAGTAAAATAGTATTATTAAAATAGTTATTATTAATTAATAAAAAGTAATAATGATAATTATTATTATTAATTAAAAATAATATTTGTATTATTTTATCACACTGAGCTCAGTAATAACATATGAGTGTATTACTTTTATTTTTTTACTAGTTTTTCTTCCTATTATCTCCATGCTTTTTATCACAATACTTTCGTCAATAGAATCTTCATTCTTTTTATTTTATTAGTAATTTCATTCGTTAATGAATAGCGGCTCGGATTGAGGAATCGGAGAGCCGAGTTCGAATTCTGCTCAAATCCATTACATTCACTTACATGCTAATACTCTTGGGAAAAGTATGAATCCTCTTCTTCTTCAACCCCCCCCAGCTATATATAGCAGGGCAGGCCGAGTTTTATAGTCTTGGATGGCAACTGTTCTACCGCAGAAAGAAATGGCAACCTACTTCGGGAAAAAAATCTGCCTCTTCAGTCATGTATCTTTCGATACATGATTGCCTAAGCGTGTATCACATATGACACATAAGTGTCTAGATTGGTGTTTTATGGGTCGTTTTATTCTCCATTATTACTGTAATTATTACTACTTTTTACATATTATTTTTGCTTCGACAAAAAGGGAGGTAATCAAAATACACAGAGAAAAAAACGAATGATGGAATCCTCAATTGTAGTATTCTCTACTTATTTTTTTCATTTACGATCATTTTTCTTTTTATGTTATTGATCAAAGTCTGACCCAAATTGTTTTGATATAAAACAATGAGGTGAGGAAAATTTAGGTATAAATTAATAGCCATAATGAAAATGCTACATGAATTATATAAAAACTATATACAGATGAGCTACTTTTTTTTTTAATGGAGTTACGTTCCTATGGACCCATCATTCAGTGAAAAAAAGAAGATAATAAATTGAAAATGACGTATAGGTAATAGATTTTTCTCTGTTTTTTCCCCAGGGACAGAAGATAAACCTGGTTGTTTAGCAGACATAGTAATATATATATATATATATATATATATATATATATATATATATATATATATATATATATATATATATATATATATATATTTGCATGGTCCGGCGTTGCCGTTGCTTGATTCAAAAATCGTACGACTCATAGAAATCGCTATCACTTGACTTAAAATATTTTTGCCTTTCCTTGCCTTTAAAGGAGTGCCCTTTGCCGTGCTGATGTTGCTACATGCCTTACTTCTTGCCTATCACACACTCCGATTTTTTTCTAAGCTCTATACTAGACATTAAATCTGTTACGAAAAAAGAACTAAACAAAATGAACACAAAACGATCAGCTTTAAAAAAGGACTCGTAACTGGAAAAACCGAATGAAAAAAGAATGTTAACAACAAATACTTTTTCACACCCAATCCAGTTCTGCGGAATCAGAATCAACGTTGAGTTTAGGCAAGCGAATGAGCCAATTGGAGTAAAGTTCCATGCAGATTTAAATTTTTTTCACTTGTGACGAATGCAGCTATCGATTTTTTTTGTATGCTATCATGCTAGTTAACATTCGTGTCAGTCAGCTGTTGGCTCTCCCGCTGGCCAAAAGAATCTTCCTGCCTATTCGTGGCAGCCAGCTATTCGCTCTCACTCTGGCCAGTAGAAAATGTGCGCAAACTACATGAAAACTGCCGTAGAAGCATGAAAATATCGATTATTTCCACTATCGATGGGAGTTGGGAAATGCAAAGTCGGTCTTGGCTTTCCCGCTAACTTGGAGCATGTGCATGTAAATTTTGGTACAAATGCGTCGAAAATTGCGGCCGTGCATTCGTTACACATACATCCTGCCTTTATATATATATATATATATATATATATATATATATATATATATATATATATATATATTATGATAGGAGATGAAAAACTGGGTAATTTTTTTCTCTGTGGTATCGACCTTGTAGAATGCCCGAGAGCCACACGATATAGACGGTTACAGAGACACAGTTTATGCGTATATGTGGGGAAGATAACGGTTAACTCAAGACTTAAACAGGTTAAGATTTTTGTGATTAGGTATGGTTTGGTTTATTTTGTTTTACGATATATCAACCTCAATTGGTTATTTAATACCGATAAGTTTTTTTTTATGTTGGTATGAATAGATTATGTAATCTCTGTAAGAAATTCGCTTGTAGATCAGGTTCCATTAACGTATTTTTTTAAACAGGGTTTTTGTCTAGAGTCAGATATGTTGCTGATAAAAGACACACACACACACACATATATATATATATTTATATATATTCCAAAATGAATTGTTGGTAATATATATTTTTTGAAAGTATATTGCTGCTACTTTTACGATAAAAATCCATTTTTAACTTTCATAGTGTTTTGATCACAGTTTGGGGGTTAGCTACTTTCTTATTGCTGGAACTTTAACAGGTGTTACTACCCAGGGTCAGGGTACCTGGGAATAATATCTATTAAGAGATGATTCTATGCTCCTCAAATCCTCTCGATCAGAGGCCTTGCTGTCGGATGTAGTTCATTGTCATATCCAGGACGCGTAGTGAGCGAGAAAGGATCCTCTTGGGAGTCGGTTCCACAAATCCGCAGCTTCATGGGAAGAAGCTGCTCGATTCTAATTTACATCTCATCAGTGGAATACGAAGGGAATGAGGGTGGTTCGTTATAATGTGCGTAGCATGGCGGATCTAAGCCGTGAAAGTTAGAACTGTTGGTTATATGTCATATAGTAGGTCTGAGCACTTTTCATTTAAATAGGAATAGAGCTGCTCGAGGCTTGCAACGTTTCATTTGTGAGAAAGTGGTTTCAAAAGTGGAAAATAATTTGTTCCCCGGAAGGACGCGGAGATGATTTTTGAGTCTATAGTAACTAGAAAGTGAAAACTGGGCATATATGTCAACAGTACTTCGGTCTGATCTGGCTCTCTTAAATGCAGACGATAACACGGGGAGTCAGATACTTTCTGGAGTGGTATAGGGAACCGATCATTTTCCCAGTATCTTTAGCGATGTAGCGCATGTACGAGATCCACTTGAACTCTGGGCTGTGTTTAAATCCCAATAGTCGCTCAAAAAAAGGGGCCTCTTTGAGGGAAAATCTACTCATGGTGATCGGTGATAGTTCAGGGTTCGATCGGCGACGACGAAATGTTTGGTTTTCGAAGCATTGAATGTAGCCACCCAGTTATTCCATCACTGAGATGTTAGGGTTAAGTCATAGGAGAGAACAGCTGTCAATCTCTGTTCGGATATAGTTTTGCGAGGTGCAGCCAGAGATAGCAAAAAGACAAACATTGCCAAGACCTACAAAGGATAAGAAATTGTTGGGAGCCATGAATGTTTACGTCCTGAAGTGACATGGCATAAGGAGGAGGAGGAGGAGGAGGGTGATGAAGAGTTCCTGTGAATTGTTGACAGAACAGAGATCAGAAGAGATAACAAAAAGAGAACCATTACTAAGACCTACAAAGGATAAGAGACTGTTAGGAGCCATGATCGTCTACGCCCTGAAGTGATATGGCGCAAGATGAAGGAGGAGGAGGAGGAGTAGGGGAATGATAAGCTAGTGTAAATTGTTGGCAGAAGAAAGATCAGAAGAGGTTGATAAGAGTTGACTGTGCACCTTCTGTATATATATGTGACAATAGTACTCCATTTCCGGCCTGATCTGGCTCTCGTAAATGTAGACGATAACACGGGGAGTCAGATACTTACTCAAGCATTTTCCCAGTATCTTTAGCGGTGTAGAAGCATGTACGAGCTCCACTTGAGGTCTGGTCTGAGTTTAAATCCCCAATAGTCGCTCAAAAAAGGGGCCTCTTTGAGGGAACATCCATTCATTGTTCAGGGTCCACTCTGCGATGATATTAACATTACTGATTGCTCGTATAACTCGAACCTGGGTCGCAATGGTTACGCTTCACATCACCGGAACAATTATACTACACACTCTTTAGGTGATTCAGGCATCAATCGCCTAGAAAAAAATGTTCCTTTTTGTCATGGATCCTTACCTATAACTACAGAATGAACTCTTTCTAACACTATGTATACTACGCCTCTCAAGAGAAAGGGACGAATCAAGCCGAGAAGCTCGGCTTGACGGTCGAACTCGGAGGAAACCGGACGAGGCTCCGCCGAAGGGCAGAATCTCGTTCGGGGAGGTTGACCAACCCGATTCTGTTTTTAAAGTTTCTACGGGCATTTTTTTTGGACGAAACTCACGTTAAACTCGGACTTGTGCCACATGCAACCCTCGTGGGTGAGTGGGGGGGGGGTAGATACCGAATCGAGTCGAACCGTTTCGGCTCGACGGTCGAACTCTCTGCCTCTGAGCAGAGAGGAACCCGGACGAGGCTCCGCCGAAGGGCATAGTCTCGCTCGGGGAGGTTGACCCACCCGATTCTGTTTTTACAGTTTCTAAGGGCATTTTTTGGCCGAGCCTTCGGGCTCGGAAAACCCACGTAAAACTCGGCCTTGTGCCACATCTTTCCCTCGTGGGGGGGGGGGCAAGTAAATATCGTATCAAGTCGAGCCGGTAGTAGTTCACTCCAAACCAGACTGACAGTCATACTAACACCTTCCACATCTTGTATTATTATTTCGTGTAATATACCTTCGTTATTTCTACTCTTGTATTCGTGTTGTTCTTCTTTGGTCCTAACCTGGATCATAACACTTTTCAACTGACTTCTCTTCGCTATCCAAACAGCCTAAAGTCGAATAACAGTAAAGCCAGGCCATCATAAAATATGGATCACGTGGATTAATAATAATGATTAATGTAAAATTTTCCAGCGCATTTCTTTTTCACAGTGTTAGGGAAATCTTAGAAATCTTTTCGAAATCTGCTCAATTGTTTAATGCTAATTCAAATTTGTGGATAATTTTTAAAGATTGAAAAACTGTTTTACGTCACTTAAGATGAGTCAGTTTTTAAAAAAAAATGTCTTAAATTTTTGTTCAGTAGAGGAAAGATTGTCATTTTTATAAACATTTCACTCCAAGTAAGTCGGGAGTGCCACTAGCGCGCAAGGGGTTGCAGAGATTGGGAGCAACATTAAAGAGACTTGAATGATGAAAGGAAAAAAGAGGAGGGGAATTCGACCAAGGCATCAGAAAATGCCGATTGACATTACATTTCAATATATGAAGTCTATAACTGTCAGGGGAGCAAATAAGAGGGGAGACATGAAGCTATTGGAGTAGAAGAGACGGCTACATTTAACCGTTTCCACAGAGAATGGGTGGGACTGAGATGCCAACCTAGTAACATGATTAAATTCATGACGTTTGGGAACCAGCGAAAATAGATTGTCGGAGCAGTTAACGTAAAATTTATATGAGAAAGCATAATCCAAGACAGTCTTCAACATCTCAGCTTTAAGAAAATCTATAGTGCAAATCGTCTTCTTTGAGGGTTCGTTTGTTTTTGTACTTTGGGAAAATAATGGTTTAGTGATGCAAGTCTTACTAATTAACCCATGGCGGAGGGTGGAGTGGTAGATTCATATCTTTTCTGTGTGTATTTGCGCGTAAGAGAATATAACGAACCCAACTGGAAATGAACTCGGCTCTCCGATTAGCAATTCTGAGCCATTATTCATTACACCACCCGCACATCCAAGATTACAGTATCTGTTATTCCCAATCTAGGTACTAACCACATTCGACGTTGCTTAACTTCGGTGATCGTACGGGAACCAGTGTTTCCACGTGATGTGACCGTAAGCTTTATTCTTTGTGTTTCTTGAGCTTATTACTAATAATTTTAAACTGGATAAAAATTAATGTCTATCGCATGAGTGAGCGACTGGCTCGTTTGACTGACGCATTGGAACAGAAAATAACAATTACTCTGGAAAAGGATATCGACCGCCGATTTTGCTGCATGAAACGCGTATCCTCATGTTGAAAATGCAATGCAACAAACAGTTATGGTTATTCTCACACATTCTGCGTGTTCTTTAAATCCATCAATTCCAGAATATTCACGCTGTTTCAGCAAGAGATAAATATATCGAAATATTGAGGATTTCCTTGAGGAAATCACTCACGTAGAATTAGAATCTTTCTTTTATGATGAAATGCCAATTTCAAACATTGTTCGGATAAATGAAACCTTTCAATTCCTTGAAGAATTCAGCGAATCAGAAGTGGAATTATTCTTTGACGATGGAAATACTTTTCTGTTAATTGGACCAATATTTTTTTCTTCATAATATTACAACCTGTTGGTTGATCCGAAGTCCAGCCAATGTTGGATATGTATTTCGTAAGAAAAAAAAAGAAAATCTTTTTATATTCGTGACTAATTTTCTGTCGGCATTTTTGGTTTTTGCCTCGAAAATGAAAGAAATTGTCTTTCTTTTTCTTACATCGTATTTATAGCTCTTCTCAAATTTCTACACAATGCGCTAAACGCATTTGTTGAAAGACTGCATAAGATCATAAAAAGTCAAAGAAAATATTTGATGACAAAATAATGGTGCTATTATTTCATTGGGACATTTTGTCAAAATATGCAGGAAATTTGCATCCAGCAAAGAAAAACGAAATAATTGCTTTCGCCATGTGTAATAATAACATTGAATATTTGTGATAATTTGACGTCGCTACAGGGCAACACTTACGTTTTCTCCTTGTCAAAAGAATTTTATTGAGATGTATTTTGAATAATATGCATTATATAGAAAGTAATTTTACGTGTTGTTTATGTTTTATATGGTATTTTCTTCTGTGCATCATATCCCGTGAGCGATAATGGCTGTCCATAACTTCCCTTTTTATGTTGTAGTTTTTTATCTTTTACTATTCCTTTTAGACTTTCTTCTGCCACTCGTTCAAAGGAATTCATAATGGAGGATACTTGCCGTTCCCCTCAGTTTCCATTGTTAGAACCAGAACTAGAATCGTTCTTTTGCAATGCAATATTGTCATATAGGTACAAAGTATCGCTGCCGACATTTGGGTTTGAACATGGATCGCCAGAGAGTAAGCACAGTCGACCTCATCTTGAAATAATTAGATCACGTGACGGATAAGGGGAAAATATGAATTAGCGGCGTCTGACCGAGTATTTTCAAAAGCATTACTATTATTGTATCTGTGATTTAAAAAGTCTGTCCTACAAACGGGCATTATATAAAAAAATACCAATTTCAATTTGTGTTCTAGTCATTAAACCTCTTGAAGAATTTATCGAATCAGAATAGTACTCTTATGACGGAAAACAAATAACACATTTTTCGGACAATCAAAGTGAGTGTATCATTTTGTAGGCCTTTCCTCGTTGTTTCTATCTTCTTGAAGACTCGTTCGTTGCCCGCATGTTCCATATTTTTGCCAGAAGACATTGTTTTGCGATGCCAAAGAACATCCGTTGCCAGTTTGGTAATGTCAACGAATACTCGTTGTCACTTTCGTAATGCTCGTTGTAGTAGAGACTTTGTAATCGCAGATACAACTATAGTAAGGCCGTTGAACAATACTGGTGTCAGACGCCTTTGAATAACACTCGCACTAATAGTATTTGCTCGATAATACTCGCTCGAAAAGTAACCACCGAAGAATGTTCCGAATAGTAATCCATGTGGCACCATTTAACGAGGCAGAAAAAGAAAAGAAAGAAAAGAAGAAAAGGAGAGGCTAAGGACCGAATCGTGGATGATAAGCAGAACACACACACGGCTAAGAGACAATGGATAAGGGATATTTTGATAAGTAACAAATGGCGAAAGGGTGTCTTTACAATGACAGGGAAATTCTGAGTAAAAAGAAAGGAAAAGAAAGAAAGAATCAGATATGTTTTGGCGACGGCTGTGTTATCTAAGGATATGAAAACAAACTATTGGTACGGGAAGGCATCTTATTATCAGACCGACTGGCCAAAGAAAAATTCAAATGAAAATGTTATTTCGATAAGTGACGAAAAACAGGCAACTAAAAGGACTTTGGATAGATAGGAAAAATTAATTGTATCAAAGCCACACACACGACTGTCCATTGACCGAATTCTTTCGACGGAACATCCTTGGCCTGCAATAATAAAATTATGTTATCAGAAATATGTACCGAAGGGAAATGAATGGGAATTTAGAAATGTCTTTTCGGGGCGACGTTGGCCGTGTTAAGAAAACCACCCATTCGGATAATTAGCGATAAAATACCTGACCAAAACCACGTGTAGAACAAGAGTTATGACCGCCATTGTTCATATTGTCCCGCTTGCGGCTAGAGAAATGATAACGGCGATTAAGAGGAAGAAAAGGAAAAGAAGGGATAATTTTTTTAGTTAAGCAAGATATTTTTTCTTCCTGAGACAAAGCCGCGGATTCGTCCACGCCCGACTAAGACATCATTGGTCAAGTGGTGATCACGTGACGCACGAAGGAGGCTGTCGCCGCCTATCCAGAGTGTAGGTATGAGAAGTTGCTACGAAGAAGTGGGGAGGGCAGTTCACGCCCTCTGAAGTATGGTGAGAAGGTGGGAGTGAGGAAAGTTTCCCCAAAATGGAAAAGAGTGGAAAATCCCTAACCAGAAAAAAAAAAGAGGTGGATATGTATTTAGAATTATCGAGGAACCCCCGACGCCGACAGACCCACACCGGTTTTGGTCGGCGTCTATATAAGCGAAGCCCCAACGAGGAGTAATCAGTTCGAGTTCCAGTGAGTTCAGTTCCAGAAAAGTTTGAGTTGAGTCTCCAGTTGAAGCCGCCTCGCAGATAGCTGACCAAGATTCACGCAAATTCTGGACTCCTCTTCAACCCAAGAAGAATTATTTTGAAGAGCGACTTAGATCCAGACCACCGAAATAAGTTTTTTTCGACTTTCGTCCGAAGACACACCGAAAAACCAATTTCTTAGAGAGCAAACAACTTGAAACGTTAAAACTCGCCTAACGGAAAACGACGTGTCACAATCCATAGAACGGGTCGGGAGATAGATGCAGTCCTATGTATCGAACAACTAGACATAAAAAAGTTTGTTACCTTTTTCTTTGATACTTTGAACTTTTTGAGTTTTCATTTTATTTTCTTTTATGCATATTTGTGTGGTATCACCCCCGTTGAACTCGGTTTGCATTACGGCCCCAACCACTGTTTGATCTCGTCTGCCTAAGATCAATTCACAACGTGGGTAGGCAGACTGGGGATCAATGCAGTTACCTTGGTAACCAGGCGTTGGAAGCGAGTTGGGAACGACGAGGCTGATATCAAATCTAACCAGATTCCCATCCGAATCACCAAAAGGTTAGAACGTCACATTTGGGTGCCGCGATCGATACCAAGCCAGTTGGTCGTCACAGGACGAGACAACACGACTGACGCGACAGGCGGACGTCACGTTTGGAGCAGCGACACCCGAACGGAGCAGCGAGGAGCGAACAGCTGGCGCCGCGGCGAGGACGTCACAATTGGTGCTGTTTAGAGACGTCACAGTTGGTGCCGTGGTAGACCAGAATAGAACGTCACAGTTGGCGCTGCGACCAGGGGACGACGTCACATCCACATATCACTTTGACGCCACGCTAATTCTCATATATACATTTCCTTTACCATCACCTGATCTGCTTATTCAAAATGGGATCGCCTGTGTTTGCTCTCTGATGATCTGTGTTCAAACTCTAGTGTCGGCACCAATACTTTATTTCTATATAACACATTGCTTGGGGATAAAAACCTGTAAGTCTAAAGAACTGTCACCGTAGAATTGCTTCATTTCTCTTATTGTCATATGTAAGCATTAAATCTTTTTTTGTTTCAATATAAATTGATAACCCTGACGTTCGATAGGAGACCAATTTTAATCGGTGACCCCCAAATACACTTACTATAAATGATTTTTAAATTCTACGAACTTTTTTAGAAATTCCCCCAAGCATAGTTACTGCCAATGCCACTTGCTAGTATATTTGATTAGTTGGAATAAAACTAGATGGAGACACGGTGGGGTAATGGATAGAGACTAGAAGCGCGGAGCCGAGTTCGAATTCTAGTGGGAAAGGTATGAATCCATTTCTTTTCCACCGGGGTAATATCAGTAAATAGCAAGACAAATTAGTTTGGCGACTAATCTAGGAGAAGGAAAACTCTGAATTAAAACCAGCCTGGAGAAGGTTGGGCCTTGTCTGACTACCTTGCCCAGAAAACACATTTGCTACTGCAGCTGAAGTACGTATGGTGTCCATTAGATTCTAATGGGTCATGGGACTTGTTATCGTGAATAATGCTTTGCACCTGAAATTCCAAATCTGACCGTCGTTAATTCTCAGTGGAAGATCGAAAAATATTTCATCTAGCCTAAATCGGTTTTTAAAAAAATAAATATGGAGATAATTTTGCAAAAATTAAATTAGTAACAATATTTTGACAAATAATTCTGTAAAGTCTATAAAATACACTGGTCATATTTTCGAAATAACACAGCCTCGATTATTTGTGATATTTATGTGTCTTAAAAACTTTCTGATAGTTCGAAATTCTGATATGGCGATTGCTTTCGTAAGGTTTCCAACAGTGAATGTTCCAACATCGACGCCATGTTTTCAAGACATTTTGTCTTTATTCGAAAAACTCCTAAGAGAAGCTATTAACACATTTATGCAGTGTGTAAATTAAATTTAAGAGAATCTTTCCAGCTTATATCTACGTATTTTCAGCAGACAAATAAAACCGACTTCAATGACCGGGAAAATATCACGTTCCTTCATTGTTAATGTTCGACAACTGATATGGCAGCTCAATTACAAAACGAAATAAACAAATTGCAAGTCCAAACTCGAAGATCCAGTGACGGAAAGAAATGTCGAAATCTAGAATTGCAGGATCAATGTCAAAAATCTCACTTCTCGTAAACGGTCAGAAATCCAACGCATATATCAGAATTTCGAACTATCAGAAAGTTTTTAAATAAGTCAATCAAAAACTGAGGGAGGAGGTAAAAAATAAATTAAAATATTTATTTTGTATACAAATACAAAAAAAAATAGCACAAGGTCAAAAGGGAGAGATGGGAAAAGGTTAGTTTTATTTTGTCTTATAATTAAACCTAGCTAGCCACAATCATTGATCCAAACATTAACACATTATTTCTTACACCAAAACAGAACATTCTTAGATATAGTTCTTACTACATCCGCCATAATACATCGGACTCTCTATGAAGTCCTAACTAGTCCCCATATGTACAAATTTTGTCTGGCGGACAATAAAACAACAATTTAGAAATCTAAGCCCCAGTATGTGTTTATAATATGTCAAAAACTATTTAACAAGAAACTAAATAAAATAATGTTAGCAATCAAATCGCCCGCAATCCTCAATTGTGATAGAAACATCTACCACTGACTCTAGCATACTCTCATTAAAACAAAACAACAAATACGAAAATCACACTCGAAAGACGAAAGGCATTCCGCATTCACCAGAGAACAGACATTTCTGGTCACATAACAGCGGAGGGGGGATTAAATTAAAGAAAGTGGAGGCAAAAATAAAAGAGGCCAATGGGCTTACATCCTCGAGCTAAGTAAACTTTGAAAGAAGAGACTAGAGACAGTTAGGAACCTTAAACCAGATTAATTTTGGAATGGGTTGCCAATGTTCAATCCAGTTAGAACAATTTCATGATAACAAACCGGTATCAAAGTGCCACACTAAAACGGGGCCTCTTACTCGACAGATACGGACAAAACTCACCCACCTTTTGCCAAATTCAGATACGGGAGAGCCGCCGCCCTTTCGTTCTAATCTTGACTTTAAGCTAATGTCTAAAGTGCAAGATCAGTTGGGAAGAAGTCAACTTCTCGTTCCCATAAAATTCCTTCTGATACGCTGACCATATCATCTAACGAGCAAATGAACACATAGTGTTCAACCTTCGAAAAGTCGATACTACATTGCTACAGACAGAAATGGCCTCAAGAACGAAAATCTTTCCACGCAACATACGAGCCATGATATCTTCAATAAACTTGCCCAGCGGCATTACGAGCCTGCAGGGAAAGAAGACGTGATCCACGATCCCCAAAGTCTAACCGCAGAGAACACAGTTTGGAGAATTTTCCAAGCATGCCGTGCAGTCTTTTGCCAATCCAGAGGGCCTTTCGAATCACCATCCAGGTGAGTGATACCCCTTCCTTATTAAAACCCGGGCGATGAAGGCAATATGAAGCGAGCCTTCTGATTCATAAAACCGAGCTCGCCTATCAAATCACCATGAACGGCCCCAACTCACTAACATGTGATATAATTAATGTCTTACGGGACAACACCCGTACGTCGGAGAGGTCATCCGTTGAGATATTTAAGAGCAATCAGACATTCACGGTAGAAGGAGCTCTTGGGGTAAACGGGCCCTCATCCTCGTACGAGTGAACACTTCTCAAGGATGGGGAGTTCTTACGGGCGTCTTCCTTCCAGAATTCGCCCTCACCATCCGATTGCTGACAAATTCGATATAGGAATGCGATGCGAAGTGTATGTTGACGAATCTATGCATACTCAAACCGTCTTCAGAAGAGTAGAGGTAACAGATTTCCTGAACTATGTTGGGGGACTTGCCTCCCGACAAAAGGAGAACAAAAGCCTTACTAATGTCATACTTTTTACCTTGAATAAGAATTTAAGATCTCTGATCTTTTTGGAATGCTTTCTCAGCTTGCTTATATATATATAATTTTCAGATAGAGGATAGAGTGTATCTGTAAAGGAACGGAATAAATAAAAAGACAAGAGGAAAAACTATTCTTAACCGATGCGTTTCATTCTCTGAGAGACTTTATCAAAGCAAATGTAAGAATTTATTTTGTAGCACGTGTTTATATACAAAAGCAAGAATGTCATTGGTTTATCGGGGTTTTTAAATTTAGGAACGTTTATGAATATTCATGAGGTGGTTAAAAATGTCACAACATGCGGAGAACACAACGTGTCATAATTCATTGTCTGGCAAAATGTAAGAGAGTAATATTTATGAAATATATATCTTTAAATGAATATTGTTGAAATTGTTATTAGTTTGTTATGGTAGGGGATGGAGGTATTTGCTGTACATCATCAAAGATGTGAGGTAATTTAACCGTTTTCTCATAGGACGAAATGTGTTGGCTAAGAATAGTTTTTCCTCTTGGTTATATATATATATATATATATATAGTGTAATCCGGATATAAGAGACCCGGATCTAAGAGAAACCCGGATATAAGAGAGATTTTCTCTGGTCCCAAATTAGAGCCTGTGTTAATGTATATAAAATAGACCAAACCCGGATATAGGAGAAACCCGCATATAAGAGACTGCTTCTCCGGTCCCGACAACTCTCTTATATCCGGGTTACACTGTATATATATATATATATATATATATATATATATATATATATATATATATATATATATATACATACATAAAGAAATATAGTCTTAAGGTGTGCTATATTTATGGAATAAAGTGCTCAATATCAGAGATAGAGCGTGTAAATATATAAAAGTGAACATGTTATATGTCAGCCTGACGACAGTCTATAGCATGAAACAGACTGTCGCCTCTACGTGTTGCATTTATGTTCACTTTTTATATATATATATATATATATATATATATATATATATATATATATATACATATATATATATATATATATACACACACACACACACACATATATATATATATATATATATATATATATATATATATATTACATTCACTTGCTTGCTAATAGACTTGAGAAAGGGAATTAATCCTCTTCATTCATCTCCCTCAAGGTATGGGTAAATCGCAGGATAAACGGGGTTCTATAGCCTTGCTTGGCGACTGGTCTAGGAGAAGGACAATTCTGAATTAAAAACCTGCGGAGGGTCGTTTGGGAACCTTGTGACACATAGAACACCAGGTTTCTGTATTCGGCACTTCAAAAAGTGTGTTTGTTTCTGCACAATGTCTTCATCACTATAATCAAGTCATATGTGCTGTTGTCTGGGCTGTCGGTTCCTATGAACTGAGCTGCTTGATCCTCATACGTTGAATATGACGAGAGAGTCCAGCACAGACACACATATATATATATTTATGAAATGGAAAAGTCCGACAATTATTTTAAGATATTTTTTATGTTTATACGTTCTTTTTATATTTAAGTAAACGTTCTGCTCATAATAAACAGTATTAACGACATTTACCGGCCTGAATGTCCGATAAATTTTCATAGAAAAAATGCGTCCTCCGACAGGAATCGAACCTGTATCCTATACGGATCCGTCATACGTGCTTTACCGATTGAGTCACAGAGCGTTTTGCAGGGAAAGTATAATAGATAAATATAAAAAATGTCTTAAAATATATATAAATATATACATATACATTATGTTTAATTTTATTATGTAAGTTAACGTTCATATAATAAAATTGGCGTAACCAATTCATTATTTATTCATGATAGCGTAACTTTCAGTTTTGGGTATTTGTTTTTATTGGATATATTTACTATAATATATTTGGTGGTGCAATATTTTTACTTTGCAACTGGTTCATGATATTGCAAATAAAAGTAGATATAAAAATAGAAATATTTGTTACTTATTTTTTCAATTTCAGATAAAAAAATAAAGAAAAGGTTCGATTACAGTTTACTGCATGTGTCGTAAAAAAGCTATAAACTCAAAAGGAAAAATGTATATTGTAATGTTATTGAGTGGTAGGAATACAAGATTGCAAAACACAGATATGTGAGTAGAGAACTTAAGACAATTGAAAACATTGGCATGATAAGAATAGAAATGAAAAAAAATATAAAAACTGGCTTTAAGAATGTTAGAAAAAGAGATTTTAGAAAAGAATTACAAGTAAGAAAAGTGGATTGACCAGAGATAAAAAAAAAAAAACAAAAAAACAAACTAGATTTGACGAAAAGAAACTTGGCTAAAGATTTGAAAGCAGACAAACTCCCGCCTTTAAGCAAACGTCATATGTTGGGTGAAGAAGTACATGAAAACTAAGTTCTCAAAAGTATTGTTTGTGAAGAATATCGAAATACATCGTCTGGTTCTGTTGGATTAAGTAGATGTTAGAGATTTCATAGAAAGATGCAACCATTCCCTCCGTATTCAATCGTCTAGAAGTAAGTTTTCCCTGAAGAACTCTTCCGTAGAACAGTCTCCAGATATTCTCTCGATCACTACCCGTCATGTCTAGAGCCAACCGTTATGTTCCCCTCCTATCCATACAAACTCCTCCTTTACGTAACTCCCTACATCGAGTGGCCTTCGAGCCTTGTACACAATGAACCTTATTTTAAAAATAACATTATTTACAATACAACAGGTTGTAAATGGAGTAATGGCTTGATTTCCTATTGTAAATCTTCGGTTTATTTAAAGTTGAGGATACTAGCAAGATAAATGTAGAGAATTATGGTAAATATTTTTAAGTGGTACAATTCAAAATTCGGCGCTTTTTGATAAAACTATATAAACATAGTAAAAATCCCTCTCTCCTCTCTCTCTCTCCCTCCCTCCCTCTCTCTCTCTCTCTCTATATATATATATATATATATATATATATATGTATGTATGTATGTATATTTCGGCATCATATGAAGACATAGTATATCTATTTATTTTATTTTAATCATCATCCCCAAAAATTCACCGCTAACTGTTACATTAATTTTTTATCTTCGCAATTCACTCTATGTACTTGAGAAAATAAAAGAAATGTCCAAAACTACGGCGTCTTTTTTAATCACTTATGTAACAGCTCTAAGAAATTGATTCGTTAATTTAAAGGATTAACATAAATATAAATGTACATAATATGCCTAGATTATTCAACCAAACATACTTGAATATATATATATATATATATATATATATATATATATATATATATATATATGTATATATATATATATATGTATAATATATATATATATATATACAAATAATAATAATAATGATAATAATTTAGAGGAGTAACATAGAAATAAATAGACGTAATATGCCTAGATTATTCAACCAAACATATTTGAATATGTGTGTATATATATATATATATATATATATATATATATACAGAAAAACTGAGAGATTTAATACAAGTAAACTTGTCACTTAGCGAATTGATGTTACCTTCTGTATCCCGAATCAAGAGTTTCGTAGATGGACCACCCGGGAATCACTCCGCCCACTCATCAGAG
The DNA here is from genome assembly GCA_903632075.3 of Acanthosepion pharaonis. Taxonomy (NCBI): domain Eukaryota; kingdom Metazoa; phylum Mollusca; class Cephalopoda; order Sepiida; family Sepiidae; genus Acanthosepion; species Acanthosepion pharaonis. The sequence continues at coordinate 189,594 of CAHIKZ030000740.1, forward strand.
GGTATTTTTTAAAATTATTTCACTATTTTTACATGGTGTATTTACAATTAAAACAATCATGTGGAATCCTTATTTTAATACCATTGGGTTAGTTTTTTTTTTGTTCTGATATGAATTGTTTAGACCATCAAAAAATAAATAAATAAACGAAAAATTAAGAGCCCGTAGCATCTAGATTGTTCGGAACAAGGTTAAAATGAAACCAAAAATAGTTTATTTGCACAGCGACTTACAGAAGCACGATCTTTCAGCTTCATATGTATCAAATTTTTAAAATGCAAAAATCGATAAAACCATGATTTCGTTTTGACAAGTTGTTCCAGTAAAACGTGTTTTAATCCTAGACAGAAGTTTATTCACAAAACTACTTTACTTCTGTAATAATAGGTGGTAAATATATAGAAATT
>CAHIKZ030000740.1:192500-260000 GCA_903632075.3 Acanthosepion pharaonis
AATTAAAATAACCAATTTCCTTAAATCGAAGAATCAAAGAACTTTCACATTGAGTTATAAAAGACCCCAACTATCACTGTGGCGCAATTACTTTCTGTCCTTCTATCTCAGGATTTCAGAAAAGCTTTCTTCATCATTCTACATATGTACGTGTGAAAAAAATGATCAAAATTCAAAATTATGCATATATTCTGAATCACAGTCAATGTCATTTATATATATATATATATATATATATATATATGTGTGTGTGTGTGTATGACTTATGATATAACATCAATTATGCTGCTAATTTTACTCATTTTACATCCTGAGTAGGTCAAACTCAAATTACCAATTTGCAGGCCATATATATTTTGTCCATGAAACTTTCTCTGTAAACAGAAGGATTTTTGTCCTTGACCTCCGATTGATTTCCATTTGTTTTTTCTTTCCTTTATATTCCATTCCATTTATTGATGATATAGACATATTTATTAACTTCGATTTAGTTCTGCTGGACGCGGTTCGAAACCGGTTGGCTAGCTCCTTCTTCATTTTTTCCTTTTCATTATTGTCATGTGTGGTAGTATTTAAAATACAAATAAAATTTGTCTGTTTATGGCAGTCATAAAGTTTTGAACCAACAATAAAATATCTATCTATCTATCTATCTATCTATCTATCTATCTATCTATCTATCTTTGCTCGTTCGATTCCGCCTCCGATGTCTGTGTATGCAATGGATGTTTTTAATCCGACATTATTTCTGATTACTTAAACATTATTTAAGTTTGGTTTGGTTTGTTTTGCTTTATGGCATATCAAGCTCAATGGGTTATTTAATGCCGACAAAACTTTTGTTGCTGGTAATATTTTTTCCTTCATAAATCTATTTTTGGCAATATGTTTATCCTAAAAAATGTATTGTTGACAAGTGTTTCTTGTATTAAATCTATTTTTACACTTTCATATTGTTTTGACCCCAGTTTGGGGGTTAACTATTTGCCCATGACTGGGACCCTAACAGGTACTACCACCCTGGATCAGGCGGACCTGGGAACACCAGCATTTAAGAGGAGGTTTCATGCTCCTCAAAACCTCTTTGTCAGAGGCCTTGCTGTTGGACGTAGTTTATCGTCTTACCCAGGACGCGGATGTAGTTTATCTGTTACGGTTTTTTGGGTATATATACTTATAACTAGTGAGTCAGAATGATTTATTTCCCTTTATAGTCGACCAATAGAAGGTTGACCAATCAGAAGCCGCCCAACACTGTATTCATAGTGTATAAAGGCGGCCATCTTGTTTCCTCCTACCAGAAGGACAAAAGGCGACCAGGAGAAGGATGAACTACACTCTGCTGTGATATCCACTGCGAAACTTCACTACGCTTTCCTACTGTCTCCGAAATATTCACTGCCAACCTCTGGATTCAATACTTGAGGACGACCGTCATGAAAATGTCTAACCCAGAACGGCATTATTTAAAAGTGTACACAATATGGATAGAAACAACAACAAGCATGCCCAATAAAAATATATTTGTATACTAATAAGAATGATATACACTACAGTTCAAAAGTTTGAAGCCACCCTCAGAATTAGCAAGGGATGGACTTGTCAGAAGAGTGAAAAATTTTCATCCAAAAACTAAAAAAGAGCTCTTAGTCATTGAAAATGAAAGGAATGAATTATCAAATTTATACTTTGTGAAACTTTTGCAAAGAAATTGTGCTGCAATAATCAAGGTTAAAGAAAGATATTTTGAGGAGAGCAAAATGTAATCATAAAATCCTTTTTTTGTCATAATATTTTTAATAAAAGATCATGTCTCACATTATTTTAACCGTGTATAATGTATAATCCTTTTTTATTTAAAATACAAAACTACTTTTTGGTGCCAATTTAAAAATTACTAGTGGTTCTCTCTAACTTTTGAACTGTAGTATATATATATATATATATATATATATATATATATATATATATATATATATATATATATATAATGTGGTTTACCGAATGCAATTTTAGTTTCAATGATCAATGTCCGAAGGAAATGGACTCTCTTCAAAGAGACCAACTTGATAAGAAGTTGAAATTAGGAAATGTAATAATAATAATAATAATAATAAAGGATGGGAAGCCGAGAAAAAATTCTCGTCCCCTCCAAGTAAGGATTCAAAACTCATTTCTGATGTGTGATCATTTGATCTGATTCTTGTTGTGGATCGATCCGATCAGTTTGAAGCATCCTTTCGTATGTGAAGAAGAAAGAGTTATAAACGAATAGAAGAGTTTGAAGAAGGAAAAGGAGAAGAGGAAGAACCAAGGAAGAGCGGAAATAATAATAATAATAATAACAACAAAGTACAACTGAGAGAAATATAAGAAAAAGAGAAGAGGCAGCAGAAGAAAAAGTAGACAAAGAATAAAAGAATATGTATAAAAAAAGATGGCGATGGAAAAAAAAAACAACGGAAAGAATCGGAGATAAATGAAAAGACAATGAAGATAAATAAATAAATAAAGAAAGAAAGAAAGAAAGAAGAGAGAAGGAAAATGGAAAGAAGAAGAAGAAGAAGAAGAAAAAGAAGAAGAAGAAGAAGAAAAAGAAGAAGATAAGAAAGGACGAAAGATAGAAGAAATAGATGACGACGATGAAGGCGGAGGAAAATAAAAAATGAGAACAATAAAAGAGGCATAAAAAAGCAAGAACGATGACTAACAGGAAGAATCAACAAAAAGAAGCAAAGAAGAAGGGGTGAATAAAAGAAACAAAGAAAAAAAGAAAGAAATAAAGAAAAAAGAAAGAAATAAAGAAAAAAGAAAGAAACAAAGAAAAAAGAAATAAATAAAGAAATAATAATAATAATAACAATAAGATGATGATGAAGAAGAAGAAAAATAGAAGTCTGAGAAGAAGGAGGAGGAAGAAGCTGAAAAAGATTAATCAACTGTAAGAAGCAGACAATGAATGAAAATGAGCCCACCCCACCCCAGGAAAGAAGAGGAACATAAAGTAAATTGAGTGGTTCTTATTGCTTGAAATACCATGAGGATATTCAGAGTAAAGCCATAGTGGCGTGCAGATGGTTGAAAAGAGAGAAGCTTCAAGATTAACCTAGTTTCTTCTTATTCCAAAACATAACAAAAGAAAAAAAGACAAAAACCAAAGACTAGTATCACTACTATTATTAACGACACTAAAAATCTTATTTCTCTATTAAATATCCGGACTTTAAAGAGGAAACGTTAGTCATTTCTGCTTTCTCTTATTGATTTCGCCGTCGTCAGTGTCTACTTGGGAAGTTTCCGGCTTTTCAGAGCACGGAAGTTTCACGGAGCGACATTTTCTTTTTTTTTTATTTCAAAATATGTTGCTTATTTTTTTTTCTCGTCCGTCTGTGGATTAAAGAACTTTCCTATTCTTTCTTTTGTATGAATATTTTATGATGTTGCTTTTATAAAGTAATATAGACTTTTATTCTCTTCAATAACTCGAGTTACTCTTGGTAAAGCCGATGTCTGGGCGAGACTTTATGCAAGATATTTTGGCCACATAATTCTGATTTTTTTTTTACTAGATAACTTTAAACGAATCTTTTTTGGATTACATTGTTTATTTCCTGTTAATCTCAAACTCTTCTTCCGTTAGTATACACACACACACACACACACACACACACACACACACACACACACATATGTAGAAATTTTGAAAAACAAACAAAAATCCATAAATTATTAAAATTAAATTATTATCGACGTCAGACGTATCTGTTTTAATAAACCTGGATAAGACAAAATGTTTTAAATGTCCATCGTTTTCGTCATATTGAACTGAATTTGTATTTTAATGAATTTTGTCTTGAAAATGGTTTATTAAAACCGAAACGTCTGACGTCGACAATTTTTTCATTTTAACTACATTTATGGATTTTTGTTTGTTTTTCAAAATTTCTACATTCTGGCGGATTTATATCCATTTACACTTTTATACACACACATATATATATATATATGTGTGTGTGTGTATATATATATATATATATGTGTGTGTATATATATATATATATATATATATATATATATATATATATATATATATATATGTGCGTGTTTATTTATTATCCTGGCAAAATATAGACAAAATCTCTTAAACTAAGGCAGACACAAAAACGTGTTTGCGTTATATAAATAACTTCCCTTATACTTATATGTATTTGATTATATGCTAAAGTAAGTTAATTAATCAATCTGAATTCACTCGCAATGTTTGTTTTGTAAAAATTAGCAGAAGCTAAGAACCAACTTTTGCAGCAAAAAATAAAAAAAAAAACAAAGCCAAAGATACAGCTCTTGAACAGATGAAAACCCACTGGCAAGCAAACCTCTGCATGGCCAATATCCAGAACGAGGCTAATAAAGCCGATGTTGATAATCTTAACACTCAACGATGGTTACGAACATCTGGATTAAAGACTGAAATGGAAGACTTTATTCTTATAGAGCAAGACTAGATTCTTTTCACTCGGAATTTTCAGTCAGATATCATAAATAATAGTGTTGATCCAAAATACAGATTGTGTAGCGATTATCATCTAATCTCAGGATGTTTTGTACTTGCCCCAAATGAATATAAAAAAAAAAACATTACAATAGTTTGGGGCAATATTTACATTGGACACTTTAGAACAATGTTAACAAACACCGGTATGAATATCACCCAGCACCAGTTACAGAAACAGAAGACGTCATAATTCTATGAGATTACACCATCTTTACAGACAGGAAGATTGAAGTAAATAGGCCGGGCATAATTGTCACAAAACCGAAAAGAAAGAACTTGCCACTTAATTGATGTCTTGCCCAGCGGATTGTAACATCGCGATCAAGGAATTTGAAAAGCTATAGAAGTATAAAAACCTAGAAATCGAAATAGAAAAAAAAATGTGGAAATTGAAAACAAGAATAGAACCAGTCATAGTCGGTGGGCTTGGAGTGATAAAAAAGGAACACAACAACACACTAAATCCCTGGTAATCTCAGTTTAAGAGAAATACAAAAAAATTGTCTTGATAAGTCCATGTAACGCTAGTGATGTTATGTGGGAGTTAGAAAAACAAATCATGAAATGTAGACATAAAAAACACACCGCTACTTGCCTAGGTCATCCTGCAGACTTGGTTGGTAGTGTGATCATAGTAGAAATGGAAATATAATGAGGTTAATGATGATGATGATAATAATAATGATAATAATAATAATGATAATAATAATAATAATAATCAAACAAGCTGATGTCAACAAACCACGTACACATTAGTGGCTACGTAGTGCAGGGTTAAAAGCTGAAACTGAAGGTTTTATTCTTGCTGCACAGGACCAATGATTGTTAACTAGAAATTATCAAAATGAAAGAAATGAGTATACACCAGAAATCGAAGAAAAGAAAATAGTAATAATAATAGCAACAATTATCAAAATACAAGCGTCTTGAAGTGGAAATTAAAAAAAAAAGATGGCACATGAGGACATCAATAATTCCACCTGTAGTTGGAGTCCTCAGAATGATTGAAAGAAGTTCCAATAGACTCAGTGATAGGATCCCTGGGAGCCCTTTACTTAAAGAAATACAAAAATTATCCTAATAAGTACAGCTCACATATTACGAAGAGCTTTTTTATGTAAAATTTGTGTGATTTTAGTTTATTTTCTTTTTACAAAAATGGTCATTGAAAATGTCATGAACCCATTTCTGACCTTAGGTCTCTGGTTGGGACCCGGAAGGAAATATGTATACAACAGAAACCCAATAAAATAACAATAATAAAAATAATAATAACAATGATCCATTAGACATGGAATTAACAGGAGATAACTGAGAACTGACGTCCATTAGACATTGGCACGTGGAACTAGAACAGTCTACACCAGTGATCGAAATAAAGGGTTCAGTTCGACATTCCAGCCACCTGAAGAAGGCCGGAGCGTACAACAGCCGAAACTTTGTGATAAATATGGCAACAGAAATAAGGTCAATAGTCCGAATAATGTAAATAGTGTACATAATACCTCATCTCAGAAACATAGACAGATAACGATAATTTTAATTTTATCATGCCGACGCTTGAATTTTTCTTTGAAAACATTCCACAAGTACTTACAAAATGGCTGACATTTCCTATCTATCTATCTATCTATCTATCTATCTATCTATCTATCTATCTATCTATCTATCTATCTCAGTTTGATCATATCTATCTATCTCTCTATCTATCTATCTATCTCAATCTACTTTTATTTATCTATATATCTTTTGTAGTCAGTTCATATGTATTTATCCCAGTTTGATCATATCTATCTATCTATCTATCTATCTATCTATCTATCTATCTATCTCAGTTTGATCATATCTATCTATCTATCTATCAGCATTTACAATGAGGCATATCTACTGAACAGACAAGATGTTTTCCTTAATAAATCTGACATATTTTTGTATTTCTTCGCCTTACAAATGCCTACTTCCAATTCAGCTTAATGTCTATCTATCTATTCAATAATAAGAAAGAACAGTCAGATTTATAATCGAGTGCTCGATACAAAGTAGAACATAATATTATAATTATTTTTTAAAAATATGTCTCCATCTCGACACAGAAATTATTATGTTTCGAAACCAAAACTCAAGCCCTGAAGTTCAATTTCAAAATTAAACTTAAAATTTAGAGCACGGTTTCATTATCAAGCGATATTAAGAATAATTTACGGAGAAATCAGTTTACTTTATCTATAAGTTGGAAATGTTGGCGTTTTGAGAGTTCCTATTTTTTATCAGTGGTTTCGTCATTTACTAATGAAAAGTGTAGGAATGTTTATTGTGTGTCAAGTTTTTGGAGTCTTTTAAGGTTGGGTGGGGATTTCTGTTTGGCTACACTGGCTTTTTTTTATCAGGCTTTCATGATTTTACTGTCTGGTTTTACTTCTTCTCATTGAGGTCTACGTTACAACCTTTTTTGGTGTTTATTTTTTGTTTATTGTCTTTTCTATACGACTAAATTGATAGTTTGTTAAAGAGGTATTGAAATATGATTGAGTTACATTTTCAATTTTATAATTTTATAGATCTCTAAGATTAATCGAATTTGCTAATCGCCTATATATGTTATTGTCAATTATTTATATTTTAGGATGTAACTACTTTCATATTTAATATTTTTATTATTTTTGATCAGAAGTAGATATAAATAGGTGTGCGTTATTTCTTTATAAATTAATTTGAATTGTTTGAATTCGAAATGGATTTACTCGATATAATAAACAATATCTCTTTCCACAAAAAGAAAAGTTACTTCCAAAAGGATTTCGACCAAATAATAAAAAGTGTTAATGATACGGATTGTTTTAGAGAAGTCTTATAAAACCGGAATCTTCTATAAATTAACAGCAAAATAACAACTTAATTTAAAAAATTAACAAACTAATAAAAAAAACTAATGTGGCGTAGCTAGATAGGTCTGTTAGGGAGTTTGGTTCAATATGACGTAACGGACACTTCTTCACACCAGGATCCATGTTAAACACTCATGAAACTATCATTCATGTGTACATTAAATATTGTTAGCATATCGGGTTTGGTCTTCTGGCTCTATATATCTTATATATCTCGATAAAATCCCCCAAAAGTCTGTAATGTAATCGATCTTGTCGTGGCATCACGGCTTCAGTCACTTTCCGACTGCAGGGATTTGACTTCCTTCTTTCTTTTCTATAAATATTTTTCAATAGTAATTATTCTAATGAGCTCTCCTCCTTGGCACCACAACTACATGAATTTAAGCTTACTACTAGATTGGCAAATAGGACTCGTTGTTTTACTGATAAAATAGCCAGATTTAACCGTAAGTTCTATTCGAATAGTTTCTTTTCTCGCATTGCTCGCCTGTGGAACACTCTTCTGATTTCATGTTTCCCATGTCACATACGATCTTCAAAAATTTAAATGCAACGTCAATCGCTATCTTCTAGCTTCCCGAAATTTGTGCTTTTATTGTCATCTTATCTCCTTTCACTCTCAGTTACACAACCCTGCATGTGTATCTGTGTGTAATCTAACATCATTGCAATTTTGTTCTTTAAGGTGTTTCTCCTAACGCCTTCAAAACGAAACTGCTCCTTTATTAATAATATGGCTGATGCTAACCTCCCAAAGAGATGATTCATTGCGCCTTCTCGGGCCAATATTCTCTGCTGAAATGTAGTGGAAAGATTATAGTGAATAAATCTCTAGGTCTGCTGCTTGGAAAGTTGGTTTACTGTATCGTGCTAGAAATTTCTCTTGCCAGAATCTGTCGGCTTCAGTCACTCTCCCACCTCCGTAACGTAGCTTCCCTGTGTCATTTATATAAATAATTTCTCATGGCAATTGTTCTGATGAACTTTCCGCTATGTTACCTAAATCTTATGAATTTAAGTGCAGCACTAGATTGGCAATTAGGTCTCTTAAATTTACAGTTGAATTGGCTGGATACAGCCATAAGTTCTATGTCAACAGTTTCCTCTCGCTCACCACCGGGAAAAGTATGAACTCGTTACTTGTTCCCTCGGCTAGGGGTTAAATGGTAATTGTTCTGATGAAATTTCCGCTTTGTTATCTAAACTTTATGAATTCAAGTGCAGTACTAGATTGGCAATTAGGTCTCTTAAATTTACAGTTGAATTGACTGGATACAGCCATAAGTTCTATGTTAACAGTTTCCTCTCACGCACTTCTCGATTGAGGAACTCTGTTCTTGCTTCATGCTTTATAACCAAATCTGATCTTTAGAAATTTAAATACAATGTCAATCGTTATCTACTGTCTTTTTGATTCCTCTTCTTTTATTTTTCTCTTTCTTTATTAATGTTTCTCCTTTTCTTATTCTTTCATACTTAGTAATTCTTTGCGCCTCAGTGGCTTTATTGTCTTTGTGGGGTGAAATGATAAAAAAAATACACAAACATATCTTTTAGCATCAGATTTAATGTAATGAAAAACATAAGAAATTCTCAGATTTTAAACGACAGTTCGGTAAATCACCGTTTCAGAAAAAAGAATTCCTAAGTAGAGGAAAACAAGAGAAACGTCGATTTTTGACATTTTTAAAGCGGATCACAGACTAAGTGCCTGAACAAATGCAATCATTTTCTTTTATTTTTAGAAAATCAATTTAATAGATGGAAAAATATAGAAATCCATAGCCTATGAAATCAGTAATATCCGGTGCATGAAAAACAGAAATATAGCAAACAATAATGCATTTGCAGATTACATCGGCATTATTTTAAAAAAAGAAAAAATAGAAGAAATATATCCCTTTTATTTGGAAGCTTTAAACTGAACATTTAAAAATGGAGCTTTATCTTTCTTTCTCATCTACACATATGCAGCAATCGATCTATTTATCTATATCAGAACTTCATCAATCTTAACCTGTTCAAGTCTAGCGTCAACCATTATCTTTCTTACTGAGCCCTCTTACCTCTTTACACTTACTCGTCACACAACAAAAATTCCTTCACCAACCCTTTTTCGCGAGTGGCTCCTGGGCCTTATAAAGATTGAACATCAGAAAAAATAAAATATCTATCTATCTATCTATCTATCTATCTATCTATCTATCTATCTATCTATCTATCTCAGCGTGTAGGTTTCTATCGATAATATTACTACTACTACTAATAATAATAAATAGTGAGAATATATGATATCACTTGGACTACAGATAAACCACCATTACTTACTGGTGTAAAAACTTGTGTGCTAATAATAAGCACAATAATATTGAAATACTCATCTGAAGATGTGAGGGTGGTGTAATGTAGAGTGACACAGAATGAGAAATCGGAGAACTTAGTTCGAATTCTAGTCAAGTTCATTGCATTCACTTACGCATAAATTCCATTGGGAAAAGTATCAACTCGTTACTTTTTCCCTCGGCTATGGGTTAAATGGTAATTGTTCTGATGAAATTTCCGCTATCTTATCTAAACTTTTTGAATTTAAGTGCAGTACTAGATTGGCAATTAGGGCTCTTAAATTTACAGTTGAATTGGCTGGATACAGCCATAAGTTCGAATTCTAGTCAAGTTCATTACATTCACTTACGCATACATTCCATTAGGAAAAGTATGAAGTCACTTCTTCCCTCGGCTATGGGTTAAACAGTATCTTTGAGAATGATTGTTATCTCAAAACAACTGTTAATGCAATATTCACGCACAAAACAAAAATAATTATTCTTACAATCCAAATTAATTTCGCGGTTTCAAATAACAGGTAAGGGGTTGATAAACCATAAAAAAGGCGATACTAATTTATGTTCTTAACTTGAGATACTAGTCGTTTCCCCTTTTTGGAATGTAAATGAAAAGATGATTATCTTGACTTTACCAGAGAACTGTGAAAGTTGTGAAAGATTAAGATTCTGCAGTGCCAGTCGTTTATAGAGCACGTGGAGCTGTCTGGAATAATTCTGAAAATAGAACTAAAAATAAAGAGAATAGTCCAAACAGTAGCATATTTGGAAAGTGCTAGGATAATGAGAGTAGTGCGTGTATATTAAGGAGATTTGCTTTCACTTGCTCTCACTCGATACCTGCTGCAAGCTACGAAACACTGCTAATGTAAACAGTCATTGGGACAATAATAATAAATCATATTTAATCCCATATGATCTCATAATATTTAGCCAATATGATGTTTTGACAGATTTCTCATATTCTGTAGCCGTTGGTAAATTATTCTCCATTAATATCAATTCCATATTTGTTGACGGTGTTCGTTGGCTTGTTTTTGCTGTCATCGCATTAAAACGTTATGTTTATTGGTGTAATTTTACGTGCAATTTGCTGAAAATTCGAAATTATAAAAACAAAATGGTGAAAATTTTTTCATTCAGCTAATGTCTCTTGGTATAAATATGTAATCTATTGCAAGTCATTACGTACAGGCACATACAAAATTGTGCAATTGTGAAGTATTGATTTTGATGCCGAAGAAAAGATCAGTTCACAGTTCATTAGAAATATATTGATTATGAAGACACTGCAAATTGTTGGAGAATCAGGGTCATCAATTCGATATAACGAGTCCTAAACAAATTGGACAGCGTTCTGTTGTCTGCATTTAAGAAATGGACACTGTTTATGCGTCTGTCTGCTGAATGTGATCTTTAGAAATATAAATGAACGAAGGTCGCTTGCTTAGGCTCATTTATAAATTGTCTTGTATCACAAGACGTCGAAACGAAAAAATCAAAAATGTCTTGATTGGTTACAGTTTCGCTAATGGAAGCAGGAATATCAATAACTCGTTTGCTTCAAGCATTCTTCAGTGTACGATTTCATTTAATATCAAGACTCGTATTGGTCGACATTTTGTAAGGAACTAGAAGTATCCGAATAATCTCACGCTTTTCTGATGAATTATAATTATAAAGTTAATGACTTAATAAGGTCCTTGTGAGTTAAACGACTATAAAATATCTATAAAAATATTTCAATTGCATCATTATATGCTAGAGTTTAAAAAATTAAACAAAATGTAATAACAAACATAAGCAGGTTATTATTTTTAAGAAGTAAGGGGGTACAAGCTAAAAGTTTAAAAAATTGTCAAGGTTTTTCATTTATTAAAGCAATCATTAAAATCTTCTTTCTTTCTTTTAATCACTCTTTTTTTCTGAAGTAGAGTGCTGTTCGATAAAAGTGACTCACCTGATTTTTTTTACTAAATGTTCTCTTCTTCGATGAAACGAAATTCAAAGGATAAGCGATCTAAAATCCGAAGAAGAAGCTTTGAAAGCTCTTTGAATTTAGCAGTAAGTACTGTCAAGCATTCGTTCAGTATAATGTTCTGGGGATGCTTTTCTTTCCATGGAACTGGTTTCTTAAAACCTATTGAAAGACCCTCAGGAGGGAGCAGTAAAAGAGAATTTTAGAGTCTTGTCTGCTCCCTTCTGCTGAAAGGGTGCAAATCGACTCCACCAAACTCATTTTTATGCAAGATAATGCTCTCTCAATGTTCGTTTGAATATTTCCTATACGTTTCGTTGAAACTGATCTGTTATTTTTTGAGATATGTAAGAAAAACCAATGTGTTAAATACTTTTGCTACCCACTGTAAATATATATTAATCACTCATTCTTCTCTGCGTATCATTCACCTCGACAATACAACGGTAAATAATAACAAAGTACAGATAACTCTTTATGAAATCAAGAATCGATTTGTCACAGGACCTTCCTTCTAAAATGATAACAATCAATATTTTTCAATTTTGAAAAAAATGTCGTGACTTTGGGGAGATCTAATGAATCCTAATCTATAAAATAGTTCAGAAAAAAAAAAAAAAAAAAAACAACTTTTCCCTATTTTTTACGCGTGGATCAGTTAATTAAAGTAGTACCCTAACAATCACGGTGGCTTGCTGTTTAGCACATAGCTGGAGAAAAATGGATTCACAACCTTTACCAACTGCTAAGTGAATTGCAATATGAGCACTGGTAAAAAAATGAGCTGATGACATTAGGTTTATAATACCCAGAAATTCATACACATATGTCCTCAAGGACACATGGCACAGTGGATAAACGCTTTAGTTAGATCCAGTGACAGGACCCAAAGAGCGTGAGTTCAATACCTGGTTAAAGTGGTGGAGAACTTGATTGGAGAGGGGAATTAACAGGAGATAACTGATAACTGACATCCATGTCTAATGTCAGGACATATTCTAGTTCCACGTGCCATTAGACATGGCACGTGGAACTAGAACAGTCTACCCCAGTGAGCGAAATAAATGGTTCAGTTCGACATTCCAACCATCGAAACGTTGTAATAAATATGGCGACAAAGATGAGGACAATAGTCAGAATAATGTAAATAGTAGAAGAAATAGACTTGGTCAGAATTTGATCCCGGTACGCCGATTCCAATTTCAGTGAGGATAACCATTAACACTATCATCACAAAATAAATATTATTTATATGGCTTGTATTCACTGGGTGCTCCCTACTTTCGGCCCTGAGCCATATCTAAGCTACGTATTTAAGACTTGTATTTTGTAAGGTCTATAACAGTAACATAAACGGAGAAATCTCTCTCATAAAAAAATTATTCTAAACAAGAATTCCAAATCAAACAAACATATGAATCCAGAAGTTGCAATTTAGTATGATTTAGATACGAAAGACGAATGTGAGTTAGGCGCCAAAAAGAGAACCAAGGTGCAGGGTTCAAATTCCGTGCTAGTCAGGTTCATTAACTTTCACACTAATCCTTTTAGAAAATGCATGGATTCGTCTTTTGTTTTGCCACCCTCTCTAAGAATAGGTTATTATGCTGAGTAAACATGGCCACCTGGCCTTGGGTAGTAAACAGTTAAAAGAATAGACATTCAATTGCAAATGGTGGAAAAGACAGGATATCACTCCCCTATCTTTCCCAAGAATGCATAACAATAGATTTACAGACATAAACCATGATTTTCTATAATATTATGTAAATAAAAATGTGTAAATGTTTCTTAGGCATTGTCTGGAACAGGGGCAGAAAAATGGATCGCTAAATAAGAGTCGAATTCTTTTTACTCGTTCTTTTTTTCAAATTAGCTTTCTAGCCTTTACTCAACGAATATTAACTAATTTTTGAATAAGTGTTGGCGGGTGGCATATGTGTTTGGCTTGGACCGCCTCATCTCTCCATTTCTCGAGGCTTGATTTGATCTTGTGAAATTTGTTGCCTTGACATTTGTTCCACAACTGTTGACATTTTCCTTTATAGACTTGTTGATGGTTGGGAGTCAGCGTATGGAAGACAAAAATAGGAAAGGAATTGATTTTTAATAAGGATTTTTCATAAGGAGTTATATTTTCCTTCTTCTGTGTACTGTGTTCCTTCAGGCCTTTGGCGCTCATGGCTCTCCATAATTTCCTATCTTATGTAGCTCTTAATAAATTTTGTAATTGTTATCTATCCTAAGCCCCTTTCTGCCACCCGTTTACTCAAGCTTGCTAGGTAGTAAGGAGTAATTGTCTTACGCTTCTCCTCTTGCTCTCAGTCACGTGAGATTTTCCAAGATCTCTTTCTTCATTATGTGCCTTAGAAATTTCAGCTGTCTCTTTATCTTCCCTGTTTCCATTTTCTCTAAAACTTCGTCGTTGCTCAGCCTGTGGTATTCTCAGCATCCTTCTACAGAACCACATTTCTGTTGCTTCAAGACTCTCCTTCATCTGTGAGCAGATTGTCCAGCATTCACTGCTATGTAGAATATAGACTCATATGACGTAACAGAAGGAACGTATTGCAACTTAGAAAAATTTTAATAAACTCAGCCATAGATACTACACGAACAAAGATAGTCTACAAATTTTAATAATTATTTAAACTTATCGTAGATTTTTGAAATGCTAGTGTATCGAGTGTTCAAATTCTATTTCAATTGATTTTTCATCGTAACGTTTTGAACAACAGCAAATAATTTGCAATTCTTTGTTTCTATTGGACGAAAATAATGTTTATATCAGAATATTCTCTGTTACTACTTTCTAATCTTGTAAATTTTATGAAAATTAAATTAACATTTATATGTAGTTTTAATGGATTTTACTCACGAGTGTCACTCTGGCCAAGATCGTGAGAACATCTATTTATTGGGATGTATTCGTCTACTTCGTCTTCATCGTTATAAATAATAAATAAATTCCTGTGGAATAGTTAGACTGACGAACATTTGTTCGTATGTCTAGATTGATTGAGTAGCAGGAAGAAGTGTTTTTTTTTTCTACGATGACTCGATGCTGTTAGCAAACGGGTCAAGGTAAAATGCTGTTTGTTCAGAATCGATTTTAAAGTGTTTTATTGTGTACGGAACACTGTGTTTATGCGCCTTTATTAGTTGAAAGAATAAGTAAAGCATTACAGACAATTGTCTTTGAATGTTGTATATTATATTTTATGCCTTTTTACTATATGTTCGCTTGCCTAGGTTAAGTAGTTTTAACGCAAAGGTAAGTGAAGGCGGCTTTACTTTTGTCGCGTTTGAGAAAGCGAGCGAGGAAAAGGAGGAGAAGAAGGAGGAGAAGAAGCAGGAGGAGGTGAAGGAAGAGGAGAAGAAGGAGGAGAAGAAGGAGGAGAAGAAGGAGGAGAAGAAGGAGGAGGAGACGAAGGAGGAGGAGACGAAGGAGGAGGATGAGGAGAGAGAGAGAGGTGGGTGACAAATTCCGATGGTCTTTGTGTTTGGGACTGCGTGTGAATTGCGATGTAAACGGCTTTTGTGAACGTGTACATTCCTTTTTATTGTGTATCTGCGTTTGTTTGCAGTTCTTCGAACTTTGTATTTTTTTTTTTTTTTTTGTAATTTAAAATTTTTTTTTGTAACGGGAGATGAAAGGAGAAAGAACACAATGAAGTCGACAAAAAAAAAACATCGTCGCATTTCGTATTTTCGTATAATACTTTTAAAATATACAATACAGACACAACATAAATAAGGAAAGCCAAGTAGGAAAGAGACATAAAGACAGCTGAACGCACAAACATACACACACACATACACACCCACACTCGAACACATACACACACAAAAGCACACATATATCTATATGGATGCATAAAAAGTCACAAAAACAGTACTAATAAAATAAACTACTATATATATATATATATATATATATATATATATATATATATATATATATATATATATATATATAGTCGACTCTCCCGTCGAGATTCGACGTATGAGGGTCAAGCAGATCAGTTTCCAGGAAACCGACAGTCCGGCACCGGCACATGAGATTTGATTATAGTGGTGAAGGCCTCGTGCAGGACCATCCACACTTTTTAAAGGGACGAATACAGAGACTTGGTGCACCGAATGCCACAAGGTTCCCAAACGACCCTCCGCAGGTTTTGAATTCAGAGTTGTCCTTCTTCTAGACCAGTTGCCATCCAAGGCTATAGAACCCAGTCTGTCCTGCTATTTTACCCATAGCTGGAAGGAGAGGAAGAGGATTCATACCTTTCCCAAGGGTATTAGCACGTAAGTGAATGTTATATATATATATATATATATATATATATATATATATATATATATATATATATATGTGTGTGTGTGTGTGTGTGTACGTCTATATATCTACGCATACATATATGAAAAAAATTTTCAGAGTTAACCTGTAGAAAAAGATAATATTTATAAATGTAAAAGACAACAAGAAAACTGTAATATTAACAGACGCGTTTCGTCCAATGTGGACTTTTCAGAGCAAAAACGAAATGAATTTATATATATATATATATATATATATATATATATATACATGTTGAAAATAATGTCCTGTTATCGGTCCTGACTTGTCATTTCGACTTCAGGCACTTCTCACCGTCATGACGTGGCTTTCCTCTGTCTTTTCTATTAATATTTTCAAGGCAGGTCTTCTAATAATCTCTCCTCCCCGATACCTCGATCACATGAATTTAAGCCTACTACTAGATTGGCAAATAGCTATCATCGTTCCACTGTTGAAATTTCTTAATATAGCCGTAAGTTCTATTCTAATAGTTTCTTTACTCGCTGTGGAACTCACTTCCGTTTTCCTGTGGAACACAGTTCCGTTTTCTAGTTACCCTTCCACCTCCAATCTCCAAAAATTTAAATGCAACGTCAATCGCATTCTTCTAAAATCTGTTCTTTTATTTTCATTTGTCCTCATTAAATTTCTGATTGTTTTACATTCCCAGACCCCCTTTGTGTCTTAGAGGCATTATTGCCTTGCTTAGTGGTTAAAATGTCTAATAAAGAACATTCATTAGGTTTATTTCTTCTATATTGCAAACTATTTAAATATGCATGTACGAATGTGAATCAATAATTCTTACGACTGACGAATAGTAATTAATACATAACCATCTTTGCTTCTCACCAGTCGAGATGCACGTAGTTACACCGAAACAAGAATGCATCTTTGTAGTGGGTAATTGCTTTTGTCCGCATGTAAAATTATAATAAATAATTATTGCTCTACTCTTGGTATTGAGACCTCTTTTGAATTAATCTTGTGAACGTTAGAATTTATATTATTCTCGTTCTCATTACATCTGATATATATATATATATATATATATATATATATATATATATATATATATATATAATTCAATGAAAACAGACAACTGACCAGTGGTTATAATTTATTCCACCAAGGAATTTCTTTTTCCTTGGCTCATCAGACCACATTCTAAGGGTGAAAAATGAATTTAAATTTATATATATATATATATATATATATATATATATATATATATATATATATATATATATATATATATGTGTGTGTGTGTTTTTTTTTTGTGTGTGTGTGTGTGTATCAAATATGTGGTACAGTTCAATTTATATTACAATGAATCATTCATACATAAAGTAGATTAATAAAGTTAATGATATAAAATAGCGAAATCCCTTCGCAAAATTTTAAAGGTGCATTAACAAATCATTGAATGAATATTATGATCCTTGTTTTTAAAAATCATAAGCTGTATAAGGTCTTTTTTTAATACGCAAGTACTTTCAACTCTACATTCAGTCATTTTCAGGCATGGAAATTATTTTGTTTTTGGTAAAATTCAAGTAGCATCCAAGACGAAACAAATACAAAAAAATAAATAAATAAAAACAAAATTCTCAAATTGCCATATTAGTAAAAAAAAACGCACTCTCTTAAATTAAAAAAAAAAAATGAATCTTAGCGTTGCGACTGCACGCTCCAAAAGTTTGTATCCATTAACAGTAACACATTTCAAAGAAAACATATTTCGATGCGCATTTAATTTTTTCGTCTCTGATGCTACCTGAATTTTACCAAAAACAATATAATTTCCATGCCTGAAGATGACTGAATATAGAGTTGAAAGTACTTGCGTTTTAAAGACCTTATATAGATTATAATTTTTAAAAACAAGGATCATAACATTCATCGAGGGATTTGTAGGTTAATTCACCTTTAAAATTTTGTTTGCGAAGGGATTTCGCCATTTTATATCATTAACTTTACTAATCTACTTTTGTATGAATGATTTATTGTAATATATATATATATATATATATATATATATATATATATATAGATAGATAGATAGATAGATAGATGATAGATAACTAGACTCGTTTCGAAAAACCCTCGAATTTTGATTTGCTAATCAAATCAATCTCGAGGGAAAAAAAAGGTTTTAAAAAAAAGAAAGAACTACAAACATGAACTTCTGCCGAAAAAAAAATCGCACAGATGCAGGTCTGAAGCCCAAAGAAAAAAAAACCCCGATACGAGTAACAACTAACTAACAAAAGAGCTCAATACAACCGTAGAGCAGACCTAGATACATTTAGTGAGCCAGAAAAAACCTACCTAGGTTTCACATAAACGGATCGTCAGGGGAAAGTTTGGCTAACTTTCCCTGACGATCCGTTTAGGTGAAACCTAGGTAGGTTTGTCTGGCTCACTAGGTCTGTCTGTCTATCTATCTATCTATCTATCTATCTATATATATAAAAAGATATTTTTGTAGGTACAAAATTTTATGATCGAAATAAAAGTATAAAATTTAATATTACAAGACATATTAAAAAAAAAAGAAAAAAAAAACAACAACAAGGGGAAGCAACCGGTTTCGCTCCCGCTCTTCAGGCTTCAACGGGAGATTCAAAATTAATACAGAAAATGTACAATAAGGGAATTAGGGAATATATATATATATATATATATATATATATATATATATATATATATATATATATATATATATATATATATATGCAGAAGGAACTAGAGACAGATGACAGCGAGTCCCAACAAATACTCACGTTGTTTGCACAAAGAAGGCTTGGGACCCGATGTAAAGTGCCTCCAGAACCCTCAAATGAAATAAAGAGTGAGACCGAGCCAACACGGTGAACCAGTCAACACTATATATATATATATATATATATATATATATATATATATATTGAATTAATCATTTTTGTAACAAAGGAGATTATGTTGAAAAATAAATATTTCTCTAAAAATTATTCTCTGTTCTTTAATCAATTGACGACTGATTTATCGATTTACATGTATATTATGAAGTGCCAAAATTCGATTCATAATAAACATTTGACCACGCTTCCTTACTTTTAGAATTAGTCTAAATCAAATATGAACATGCAATAGCTAACGAATAAACATAGTTTAGGTAATGTACACGTGGTAGTCATGTGATTAGTGTTTAATACCATTTTCCTAAGAAGGACTGTTTGGTACTGAAAAATGGTGTTAGTTATTATAGGTCTTTCTCGGGTAACATTAGCAAATTTAAATCAGGAGCGTCTGAGATCTGGATAGATATCAGCAGTGTGCGATGCAACAACGGGCCTACCGGTAATTAGTCAACGAAAGCGAACGTCACATGAAATACCCTCCCGTTTCGATGTTGCATTCGCTACAGGCACCATTCAACACACTGTACAACATCTACTGCATTTCTAGGGTTGCTCAAACCCAACAAAAATAAGACCATTTGTTCTTTAGTTAAAACTACATAACATACACAGGAAAACGTATAAAAAAACATGAATGTATAAATTAATGACAAATATCTGTAATGCTCTACTTATTTTTTTCAACTATTATCAGTCAGTTATGTGCCATGGGTGATACACGCTTAAGCGATCATGTATCTTTCGATACATGACTGAAGAGGCAGATTTTTTCCCGCAGTACGTTCCTTTCTTTTTGCGGTATCCAAGGCTATAGAAGCCGGTCTGTCCTCCTATTTATCCATAGCTTTGGAGAGAAGAGGATTTATACCTTTCATAAGGGTATCAGCAAATAAGTGAATGTAATGGATTCGACTCGAATTCGAACTCGGCTCTTTGTTTCCTCTATTCGAGCCGCTCTTCATTACTCCACCGTGCCTCCAAAACAGGCGCGCTTCAAAACGGTGTTCTCTACGTAATAAAACACTTTAAATATATTCTGAACAAACAGAATTTTTGAGTCGTCATATATTTGTTGGTAGTGTAGTAGGAGTTTATGTTCGTTTTTGAAAATGTGCCCTGGTCTTTTGATTAGGATGATAAACAATGGGAAACAATATAAATTCCTTAATATAAGATCTTCAATTTCATTCCTTTAAAAATCCACCCATAAATGGCCTGAATATTTTGGATTGCATAAACAGGATCATTACTATTCTAAAATTTATTAGATTTAGGTTATCGCTAATGATTGTAGGTAGCAAAGTAGGAATTTGTTTTTGCGTTTACATTTGAAAATCATCGGTAGATTAAAGGAATTAATATAAACGCCTATAGAATAGATCAGTTCACACTGTCTATTTCTGCAGTGCTCTATCATAAATATTGAATTATTAAATTCGTAGACCATTTCATGTGCTCTGTGGGCAAGTCCATCTTTAACAGCGTCAAGTTAATAAATTATTTGAATCGAACTGTGATGACGCAACTTACCTGTTTATAACTCTAACCAAACGAAGACGTACTAACAGGTATTGTTATCATTTAGACATTTTAAAACTGCTAAATATAATTCAGAATATCGCTGTTTGATATGAAACATGCCTCATAGGATGACTTGTCTATGTATTTATAGTTGAAAGAAAAATAACGCAACGTGTACTTATTTGTAGATAGAGTGCGTCTAAGTCAACTAAGTTTTAAGGATTCTCTCTTGAAGTACTGGATATGACGATAAACTACAAGGCCTCTGATTGGAAGACTAAAGGTCCTGAAGAGCGAGGAATCACCTCTTTATTCTGTTGTTCCCAAGTTCACCTTGACCTGGAGTGGTAGCACCTGTTAGGGTCCCAGCTATGGGAAAATAGTTAACCCGTAAACTGGGGTAAAAACACTATGAAAGTATAAAAATAAAATGAAATAGATTTTTATAGTAAAAATACCAGCAATACATCTTTTGACTCTCGACAAAAAATACGTCAATGAAACCTGATCTGCGATCTGGATTCTTACAAAAAAAACAAAAAAAAAAATTCTATTCATACGAACCTATCCTAAAATCTTGCCATTAAATAAACCATTGAGGTTGATATGCCGTAAAACAAAATAAACCAACCATCAATACATTTTTAAAGCAGGATTACCAACAATAAATTTTATAGCAAAATAACACACAATACATTTTATCTGTTGTTGACGACATACAATTGCGTTCAAAATATTTAGATTTCGCCTTTAAATAACCCATAGAGGTGTTGATATGCCACTAAACAAAATCAACCGACCAAAACCACCAACATGAAAGAACTTTTTTGTTGATATTAAGCCATATAATATCCTACAATTTCTTTATAAAGTCAAACGGTATTCCAAAATATAACTTCAACAAAGCATCAGCTTAAAAGCACATTTAACCGCCTTTTGTAATTATGTTCATGTATATGCACAACAGCTATGCATTTAATTGCGAAGGCAGAATAACATATATGTCTATCACTCCCAAACTCCCAAGAAAATTACATTTAGGCATTAAATGGCTCATAAGATGTTGATATGCCGTTCAACAAATCAATCAATCATTCTATCTGGAAAAAATGGCTGATTATCACAGACGAGACCGTTGATAAATTTACATAGGAATTGCAGCGTTTCCTTATTAGTGAATCACAGCAAGTCTATGGTTACTACAATGAGTATATAAGGCATACGTTTTGACAAAATCATAGATAGAGGAGTTACTAGTTTGCCGTTGGATATGAAGCCCCTTTTGTCAGTGTAGTGTTAAATATGTAGTGTGATTTTTTTCTCTATGTCATTTTCTCTTCTCCCCTACTTTTCCCAATTCTTGTTCATTCACATATACTAAAAAAGATAAAGAAGCCACTTTGTGCAGCATATCTCAAGCCATACACTGTTCACTATGTATTGATAAAATGTGATGACCTGATCCTAAACCTTAAAAACGTTTCGAAAATAGTGCGTCCGTCCATATGCAATGGCAACGACATTTAGAGGTAAAAGGGTAGTGTTGGAGTCAATAAGAAAGGAAATCAAAACTTCATTAACACCTTCAAGACCAAACTTGCAACGAATCTTGTTGGCGAAGTACAAATCAACGAGATAAGCGACACCCGGTTAAGGTGAGTCAGGTGCAACTAGTTTTCTCGATATGATTCTCTCTTGACAAATGTGGCTGATTAGTACAGGTGACACCGTTGATAAATTTGCATGTCAATTGTTGTAGTGACTTATCTGCATAGGGATGGCATCACTTGCCTATTGACTGTTGGATCTGTGGTTACTACAGTGAATATACATTGTACGCGTCTTTGAGAAGACTACAGAGGCATCATTGGTGTACCAATGTCAGTGAACGCTCTTTGTCAGGGCAATTTGAAATCGAGGCTTTCTTTCATCTCCATCTCTTTATTTTCACTTTTCTTCCTTTTTTCCCTCTGCCTTTCTTTTTCCAAACCTTCTTTCAACCCTCCTTTTATTTTCCCAAATCTCGTTCTATCCTATATAAAAAATAAAATAGACACTGCCTGTCTCAAGGCATATCTTGTTAAAATATGCATAGAAATGGCGTCGCTTGCTTATTGACTAGTCATAGCGAATCTATGGATACTTCATGGAGTATATAAGACACACGTTTTGGGAAAGCCAAATGGGCGTTAAGGTAGAAACAACTCTTTGTCGATGCGATGAAATCACTTGTCGGTGCAAAACACTTGTCGATATGGTGCGAGACATTTTTCGATGTGGTATGAAACCTCAATCGGGTGATTGTAACTCATAATATACCGAGTGTAACAGCAAACTTGTTCAATCGTGTAACATCGTAATTATCAATACCACAAAATGTTTACTATCTAAAAATAAAAATAAAAAAAAAATTCACTAAACTAATTGAGTTTCTTTTTTCAGCTATTCAGATAAGACGTTTAGCTATCTTGTCACAATTTGTCGTAAGACAGCTCTTTGAGTTCAACTCGTAAGAGAACAGGTTAAAATCGTATTGTGTCAGCCCCACTATATCTTCCAAAATGAGCAATGGTGAGAGGAATAAATTATTCAGGCCTTCAGTAACGGTACCAACGTTTATACTCTGACTTCCATCTTCAAAATCCATTCAAGAACCATCAAGAGAAAGATGAATATGCTTTCAAGAGGGAACAGTATAGAGGAAAACTGGATAAGGAAGTCACAACAGCAAGAGGAATCATCATTTCAACTTAGAGCTAAATACATTCTTATTGTTCAAAATAGAGTCCAATAGTATTATAAAAACCTCAGAGAATTCCAGTAATATATATTTAATCATTTCTAAGATTCGACGGTTCAAAACTTAATCTAAAATTGGAAAATGTTTGTGTTACACGATTTGGACAATTTTTCCTTACTAACATGAATGAATTGATCCATTAATGATAAGTAGTCCTGGGTAATTGTCTGGGAGGAAGATATTATTGCATGATTTGTCTACCTGAATACTACTATCATGACTGACTCTGTCGAGTTAAGTATTGAGTTTTGCCAGAATCCACACCACATCGTAAGCCTTAGTAGGTCTAGCAAAATGACACAGTATTGAGAAGCATCCTCCCTGCTCAACCAATTGTTATAGACTTTAACTTTTTAGATATCTGTCTATGGAAGACACCGTTAAAATATCCAGTACAGCATCATTTAGACAGATTTACATTATCAGCTATTAGTTATGTTAATGCACTTATCATAACCTACGGTTATTGCCTCTTTTTCCTACCGTATTTATTTCGTTCCCATTCACCCCATCAAATGGTTTAACACAGTTCAATAATTTTCATTTAGTAGCTAAGGATTCAGGATTCGAGCCTCGGGTGATTCTGGGCAAATGCGTGCGAGTATTTATGTACACCGTGATGCAAGTGAAACATATTTGATAATGTCACCGCTAAAAGGAATATATTTGAATTTCAGACAACGGAGATGCACTCACATACGTTCAAACAAAACATCAAAATCTACGCATGCGCTACTTGTCTCTGCTGCTACTAATACTACTTCTGCTACTACTAAAAAGTAATCCGATTCCAGAGGGCACTGAATGGAGTACATTTCAGCTTTTTATTTATTTTTGTGTGTGTGCTTTATTTTCGGTATGAAAATATTTTGGACAATGCATCACGCTTCATAGTTGTATGCAAAGGAACCACACTGCATTATATCGACGCCTGTTAGTCAACTAACTTCATATAAATCTAACCTAAATTTGTTGTGGATATTTGTCGTTTAGACTTATGACTGGGCAGAAGCATGATATGCCTTCAATTTAGAAAAGTGGAATTTAGCAACAGAAGTCGTATTTATTTAATGCTCCCGCCTTCTCTTTCTGTCTCTCCTCTCTGCCTGTCTGTATGTGTGTCTAACTCTCTCTCTTTATCTATCTATATATATATATCATTATTTTTTAGAAATGATTCCATTGCTACAAAGAAATTACTGTTTCATCAATCCAACAGTTCTTTCCTATTATAACAATACACACACACACACACATATATATACAGTATTTACATTAGTCGGACTATTGTCCTCATCTTTGTCGCCATATTTGTCACAACGTTTCGGCCGTTGTACGCTCCGGCCTTCTTCAGGTGGTTGGAATTTCGAACTGAACCCTTTATTTCGATCGCTGGGGTAGACTGTTCTAATTCCACGTGCCATGTTTGATGGATGTCAGTTATCAGTTATCTCCTGCTAATTTTCCCTCTGAAAGTTCTCCACTGCCTTAACCAGGAATTAAACTCACCTTCTTTGGGTCTGTCACTGGATCTAACCAACGCCTTTATCCACTGTGCCATGTGTCCTTGAGGACATCTGGGTATGAACTTCTGAGTATTATAAACCTAATGTTTTCAGCATCATTTTTACCAGTGCTCATATTGCAATTTTTGCTGTTATCATTGCATGTATTTACCAGAGTTCATATTGCAACTTTATTATCATTGCTTTTCTCTGGCTCTCCTTATTACTGGTTCCCATATTGTATTTATTTCTATGCTTGGTCGGCTCAGGAGATTTTTGTGGCCTAGCATATGTGCTGATTCCTTAAGTTTACGAATTTTCCAATGGTGTTCCCTGTCCATGATCTCAACATGATCCCACAGGGGGCGATGATCTCCCTTCTCTCTCCATATGTGGTCAGCCAGATGTCCTCAAGGATACATGGCACAGTGGATAAAGCTGTTGGTTAGATCCAGTGACAGACCCAAAGAAGGTGAGTTCAATTCCTGGTTAAGGCAGTGGAGAACTTTCAGAGGGAAAATTAGCAGGAGATAACTGATAACTGACATCCATCAAACATGGCACGTGGAATTAGAACAGTCTACCCCAGCGATCGAAATAAAGGGTTCAGTTCGAAATTCCAACCACCTGAAGAAGGCCGGAGCGTACAACGGCCGAAACGTTGTGACAAATATGGCGACAAAGATGAGGACAATAGTCCGACTAATGTAAATACTGTACATAATACCTCATCTCAGAAATATAGACAAACACACACACACACACACACACACACACACACACACATATATATATATATATATATATTATAATAAAGAGAAAGAACAGTAAGATATATAATCCGGTGTTCTTATTAATATTCTTATTTTTACAAAACAGTGCCTAATGCAAATCTACAGAGGATAAATATTATAAATTTACTTATTTAATTTAATTCTCTAATTGAATTTGAAGATTTTAGCTTCTGTTTTTGAAACATGGTAATTCCTTTGTAGCGATTGAACCATATTCTTAAATAAATAAATAAATATATATATATATATATATATATAGATCTTTACTTTTCACGTGAAAAGAAGGTATATCTAGTTTCTTTCCGTCTTGCTCTTTTTCTTTTTCTTTCTTTTTCTTTTTTTTATGTAATATCCTAAAATAAAAGATATATATATATTAAACTACTAGTAATAGTCGGTTGGAAAAAAACCTCGGATAGCACAAATTGTAAGTCTATCAAAATAAATTGGTACCAGAGGTAAACAATGGAAAAACAAAGAAAGAACTAGAAACATCCTAACAGGGTGGAATAAATCGTCCAATACCTTAAGTTTCTAGTCCAAAAAAAAAAAACATTGAGTAATAAAGCTGAGATGTAGAGTGCTCAATACGGTAAGTAGAGCAGGGATAAATGAAATAAATCCTAAAGACCCAGGAACAACCTACCTAGGTTTCACCTAAATAGATCTTCAGGGTAAGCTTGTCCTGAAGATCCGTTTAGGTGAAACCTAGGTAGGCTGTTCCTGGTTCCTAGAATTTATTTCATTCATATATATATATATATATATATATATATATATATATATATATATATATATGCGTGTTAAATTACTATGTATAATAGATAGAGTTCTAGGTACAGTACATATATGTGTGTGTAGGTGAGTGTTAAATTACTCGATATGAACATAACAGATATGTGTACATATGTGTTATTATTACTTTCCGTATTTATGAGGTGATACTTTATTTCCTTATAAATATGTTTGTGTTTGTGTGTAGACATATTCACCGGCATAATCACCTGACAAGTATATGCTTACTGCATTTATAAATATGTATGTATATTTTTATGTAACCATCTACTACTTATGTCTGCTACCTCTAGTAAAACAATGCGTTAATTGTATAACTAAATGTTGATATGGCATTATGTATTATTTGGTCAATTCAGTGTATGCACATATATATGTCCCCATCAATCCTTGTGTGCGTGAATATATATGTCTTTTGTGTGCATATCTTTTCTGTGTACGTGTGGTCGAGCAATTAAATGCGGGAACGCACGAAAATATAACATTTTTGGATGTGACAATCATCGAAAAGGTTTCCAAGATGCCATGTCTTGGCCAACTGCAATGAATTAAGTATTTGATGAGAGGAATTCTTACTTTAAATTGATTCCAAAAATACTTCTTTCTCTTTAGCAATAGCTTTCTAATTAACGCCTTTTCATAATTTTCTCATGATGTCACTTTGCTCATTTCGATGAGATCGATTCAAAGGCTTTTATTCAAAACGAATCGGTTTTATTTTTCGCTTGAGGTCAACGGTGTTGTTAAATGAAATTATGACGAAGAGCTTTTATCCCATGTTGAAATTTAGCACCAAATATTCACAAGGTGTCAAATACACAATATATATATATATATATATATATATATATATATATATATATATATATATATATATATATATATAAATATGTGTGTGTGTGATTTGCACAGACACATTCCTATCTATCTATCTATCTATCTATCTATCTATCTATCTATCTATCTATCTATCTAACGCGAAGTTCTTCAGTAAAATGAATTGAGCACTCCGGTTGATTGACATTTGTTTACATTTGTAAAAACAATACGCAGTACTGTCTGAAAATTATATATATATATATATATATATATATATATATATATATAGAGAGAGAGAGAGAGAGATAGATAGATAGATAGATAGATAGATAGATAGATAGATATAGAGAGAGATATGTAGCCGCTGTTTGTTATTGAACTCTTCGCAAGGTTCTGGAGATTAGACCCATAACCACATATATATTCTACAACTACATTAACCAGGGTACTTGGAGAAGCATATTTCATTTAGATTTAAGGAGATCCCTTGGGGTTACCCCCTTTGATTTAAATTATATTTAAATTTGAACACGGGAATGATTCTTTACTTGGATAAATTTTGATCAAAGGGGGCCTCGCGGGGGACACTCCCCAATGACTTTTTTCCCCTTTTGATTTAATTTAAATTTAAATTAGGGATTGCTTCCTATCCAAAATGTAGAAGGAGAAAGTCAGAAGATGGAGGTCATATCGGCAAGATCAAAAAGAGACAATATGGACGTGAAATTGAGCAAGAAATCACCAACCATTGGTTAGTGTCTAACAATACATATTTGTTGCGACAATTCAACTGCCATATTAATGTTGAAATCTGCCCATCAATTCCTTCAATGAAGTATTGCATGACATATATCAGAAAAAGGTCAGATCAAGCTGTTTTTTTTCACAAACCCCCACCACTGAATATTTTTTCTTTTTGATTTAAATTAAATTTAAATTTGAACAAGAGAATGAATCCTATCCAAAATATTGGAGAAAGTCTGAAGATGGAGATCACATATATATATATATATATATATATATACATATATATATATATATATATATATATATATATAGATGAAGTGGCACATACATATGTGCACACACAAGCACACACACATGTATAAGCAAACACAAGAGCCTAAATATATATGTACACACACATGCATATATATATATGCACACACAGACAAATACCAATATATACACATATATATAATCAGGCACATACGCATATATGCGTACACAGATATATATATCTACATATGCACGCACATACAAAAATATATATGCACTAATATATTTAAATGTACTCACACGTACACACGTATATATCCGCATATATAAATACACACACGCAGACCAAACATTCATACATATGAACACGCACCCATATATATGCAAGCATATATATATATATATATATATATATATATATATATATATATATATTTATGGACTCACATATCAGAAGCGTAATAGCGGCGTGTCAGTCGAGTCAGATACGTCGAGTTAACTGTTTGTATGTATGAGAAGCTGAGGACGCCTGTAAGCTAATTTTATTCTCAACTCTCACTGATGTCTGGCTATAATTGTACTACATACAAACACTTCTATCTCACCTGACTTCATAAGGATATTATTTAGTAAAAAGACATCATTATTACTCTTATTATTATCGATACTCTAAAAGTAACTCCAGATCCATAACACTGTCAATCCTAAAACTATCCTTTCCCTGATTGGCCATATATTCAGGGGTGTAGCCGGACTCACTACGCTTGGACAATTGTAGATTGGTGAGGCTAGATTCTCCATAGATGGAAGTTTCGAATTCAAAATTCTTCTAGACCGGTTGCCAACCAAGGCTATATGATCTAGTATGTTCTACTATTTCTTCATAGCTCGGAGAAGGAAAGTTGGATTCATACATTTCACACGGTAACTAAATGTGACGAACTCGACTGGAATTTGAACTCGGTTCTCTCATTCTAAAATCCGTGTCACTATTCCTTAATCCAGTGGAATCCGCAAATTAATTATCCTAACAAAATACCACGGACGTTCTCTTGTGATTTCTTTATTTATCTTCAGTAGTACTGCTTGCTTGCTTGCTTTTTATATACAGTGGAATTTTATGCTACAGCTACATTACAAACATTAGAACAGCGTATAGTTACTTCCCTGTGTCTTTTCTATATATATATTCTCATGGTAATTCTTTTGATTAGCTTTCCTCTTTGGTATCTAGACTTAGGTAGGTTTTATACAATAGTTTCTTCTGACACATTTCTCGTTTGTGGAACGCTCTTCTAGGATCTTGCTCTCCAGTAAACTTTGATCTTCAGAAATATAAATTCATTATCAATATCAAGGTTCTTGTTCTTTTATTGTTCTTTCTCCTTAATAAAGTTTTCTTTTTCTAAGATTTTTTTCATTTTCATTAAATCCTTGCATCTTAGTGGTTTTATTACCTAACTTGGGGTGAAATGATTAAAAAGAAATTTAGAAATGTACCATATCCCGTCCATCGAAGTACCGCTTGGGAACACCTGGTACTGTAAGCCCCCAAAGTCCAACCCTTACCTCACAGTCGGTGGGGGGGTGTAAACGGTAGTGTCAGAGCTATGCCGCCCGGAACTTCGTTCCTGGTAGGGCCACCCAAGGCGGACAGGTCTGACACACACGCCGGCTAACAAGGGCTCTGGTGAAAATCCAAGGAGCGTCTGCATCGGCAACCGGCGGCTTCTGGTCGTTCCTGTCTCTGCGTCTGTGGGAACCCCGCGGCAAGCAAGAACGTTATCCGAGTAGGCCTGGGTACCCTACTTCTGTAATTTATCCCAAGAATCTTCTTCTCATAACAGGAAGAAGCCGGCTCAATCCGCCCAGGGTGAATGCCGCATCAGTACAGTACAGTAGTATATCCCGTCCGAACTGCTAGGATTAGAGTAGCGGGTGTTCCCACTGACTCTCCAGTGATAACGTGTAAGTAAGGTTGCGCAACATGCCATTGTGTTTAGATACTAAAATCACATTACTTTTGGCACGCAGTTTAAATATGTTGATATATTGTCGGGTTTCAAATATATATGAATCTAATTCAGAGGGAGAATATTTAACTAATATCATTTTAGAGTCTTATGTATATTTATAGAATTCTTTATAAGAAACTACTTTAGTTAAATGTAGTTTTTTTTGTTCATATAAAACAACGATGTGTACGCGCACGCCTGTCTGATAATACAGGTAGTGTTGTCCAATGTACGCAAATACATCATTAACCAACATTTATTAGAAATAATCATGTCTCCGAGCTTGCTCGTTTGTAAAAAGGTACTTCATCAGCTCGTGTACGTTACCAGGAATCCATTGAAAATGCTTCATAGACAGAGCGTATATCAAAAGTTTGGTTACTGATTTCGCAATTTGTCAATGCAGCCAGGGAGATCACCATATTATTTTACGCATGCGCATGTATATATGCAGATGATAGATCGGTGTATTATTTTGTCCAGCAAACTCTTTCATTTTTGCAAGGAATATATTTATTTTTAATAAGACTTCATGCAGAGGAAATAAAAACTGAGAACAGACTTGAAGACGACGCTCTGCCCACACTTAAAATCCGTTCCTTTTATTTTCGCCAAGATTTGTCGGCCGCCATAGCTAGTTCAGTTTTTATAGGTCTCTTCAGACCTGGTCCCACCTGAGCAACTTGAAACGAATTGGGTTTTTTACACCGCACCCCACTCCAGAACCAATAACTAACCCTTAAAACGAACTAATTACAAATTAAGCTACCAAGAAATATGAATAGAGATGTATTAGTACCACGCGAGTATCTCAGATTTACAAGTACGCTCACTGTAATATGCAAAATAGAGGAGAATAAATTTAACGAACAAATGGATCTGCAAAATGGTACGTTTGAGAAGTCCTCTTATTCACTTCCTTCTCGCTATCTCAGTCAATCAGTTGGCAAAATTTCCCTACTGGGGACAATAAAAGTAGGTAATACGGAGCATAGGCGTCGTATTTATTGTTACAAGGAAACATTTCTCCTTGTGAAAAGACAGTAGATTTGACTTTCAGTAGAAACCAGCGACAGTGAGAATTTGGTGTCTTGGGCTAAAGACAACTGTGGAGATTAAGGCATTGATAGAACCAAGACAGCCTATTATGGAACAACGACTGTAGATTCAAAATATCAGTTCGACCTCATATAATGTGATAATGTCATAATACGGAAACATAATCTCCGCTAAGAAAGTGGTAAAACGATAATGATGGTTAGTTTTTAGATGGGGACAAACAGTAACCAAAAAACAGCGGAGATGTGCAACAATCTGAACCACCAAGTCTAGAAACAGACTTAATTTGATTGTTTAATCTAAAGAGCAACATGATTAACATAAGTAACATTATCAGTTCTGTACGACAAAGGCAACAGTGGCCAATGTTCTAGTACAGTTGAAGGTAAGAATTTTGAAAGTGTATTTTGAATGTAGGCAGACACTTCCAAATTCTAATGCAAAAATATCTTTTCTTCAGATCATATGTTGCTTCCCTTCAGAGCGGTAGCGATCATGACCCTCCACAATTTCCTGTCCTTTGTAGCTCTTAATACATTTTTGTTATCTTTCCTTAACCTGGTTCCACCAACCATTTGCTGAAACTGGCGAGGGAGATTATTCGCTGTTTTCCTCTGTCCGTTTTGTCATGAATCTGTCTAGTGAGTATCAAATTTTCCATGTCCGCTTTTCTCATTGTGTACCTAGGTACATAAAGGTATTTATTTGGTTGGTTAGTATTTAGCGTCGTATCATGTTCTGTGTTATTTAGTGAGTTCAGTCCTTACTAGTTGCTCACTACTTGTAGTTTTATTAAACCTAATACGTAAAGAGACGGTAGACGAGAATTTTTTTATTCGATTAAACTGTTGTAACACATCTTAAAATCACTTGAATAAGGCCGGAATGTAGAACGGTCGAAACATCGTGAATATGTTAAGGAAGATCAGGACAATAGTCCGAGCAATGAAAATAGAGAAAACAAAACATAGAACTTAGATTTATGATTTTTCTTTTTTAAATTTACCACATAAAATAAAAGATGAAAAAAAAGAAACAAAAAGGAAAAAATGATAAAAAAGAAAAAAGGAAAAAAAAGAGAAAAAAGATAAAAAAGAGAAAAAAAGGAAAAAAGAGAAAAAAGGAAAAAAAAGAAAAAAAAGGAAAAAAAGAGAAAAAAGAAAAAAAAGAAAAAAAAAAGAGAAAAAAAAAGGAAAAAAAAAAGAGAGAAAAAGAAAAGTGCAGTACATTTTATTTGGCTACCAAACAGTGATTTGCGCCCGTTTTTAATAAGTTGTATTTGAAAAATCTTTAGATAAAAGCAAAACTTGTGATAAGCTACTTATCATTCGCTTGGGTTTCTGAAAACTCGAAGCCTTTTAAATCAATTTCATACTTGAAGAATTCTAACCCAGAATCATAGGTTTGTTGTGGTAGTTTTGATTGATCGTAGCTCTCAGCTGTAGACGACAAAGAGAGAGAAGAGTCCTTTGTGCCAATTTATACAAGGAAACACCTATAAATTAAGGCACGCGGGGCATACACACATACACTCACGCACACGCACACACACACACACACACACACACACATATATATATAGGTATACATATTAGCATACACACACACACATATATAATATATAGGTATACATATTATCATACACACACACACACACACACACACACATATATATATATATATATATATATATATATATATATATATATATATATATATATATAACGCGTGTGTATGTCCTTATTAGTAAGCATGAATGTATTTACTAGTATATAAATGTGAATGTCTATTTAAATAGGTTCAGGAGCTGATATGAATATAAATATATTTTCCTACGATTGAACTGGAAAGTTTTTATTTTGATAAGCAACAGTGTCAGTTCTTTCTTTCTTTCTTTCTTTCTTTCTTTTTTTCTTTCTTTCTTTCTTTCTTTTACCTCTCATCTTTCCACATATCTTTTCTTTTCTTTTCTTCGTTGTTTCATCCTTTCCCATCTTTCTTTGTTTCACCCCTTCCTTTCTTTCTTTCTTTCTTTCTTTCTTTCTTTCTTTCTTTCTTTCTTTCTTTCTTCGTATCTATCATTGCCAACATGCCTTATAAATTCCCCAGATGATGACTTGAATTATTTTGAATTGGTTTGCCTCTTTTCAATAACAAAATATATTGCGACTAACAGAAACTGAAATATTTGATGCTTTCATTCTGCTCGTATTAAATCGTATCTTCACTAGGGCAAGGCTTTCTACATATAGTTGATGTTTTAAAGAGGTTTGTGTCAAGATTTATCAGTTCCATAGGCTTTGAAGTAAGCACTAGGGAGTGATATTAAACATACGTGTCTCAACTCATGGGGAGGTGCCGCCTGACAGATGGTATCCCAGCAACTAGGCTTTAGTATAATTTTTCTAGTGGCAAAACAGAGATCAAACTAATCAAAAGAAATAGATGGCCCCATTCTGAGGAAATGGTATGTCTTTCGCCACGACATTTGTTTTCTATGATAACATTAAAAAGGTTGTTTGATTCTATAGAGTAAAATTCTTATTCTTCTGATCTTGCTTCTTAACTTTCAGGAAATATATTAGAGTCAACTTAAATCATTTTTGGGATCCATAAAGTGAAAGAAGGTCAAGCACATTGTGGACATTGTATGTTATACGAATTCAAAAAAAGGGTTAATCAACTTTAGACATGAATAGGAATATTTGTATTCTACTAGGAAGTAGTCTGTGTTTCGTCATATTATCATATTTTCATATCTTTACAGCATTTAGTGGACAGAAAAAGGAATCTTGAAATCTAAAGAATATTCTGTTCCAGGCATTAATAATAATGCATTAAATGACCCATAGGAAGTTGATATGCCGTTAAAGTAAAATACAAATCTATCGCTGTACTGTATTAATATTAATATTTAACAGCCCCCCGCCACAAGGGATGTATGAGGCACAAGGCCGAGTTTACCGTGGGTTCTCCGAGCCCGTGGGATCGGCCAAAAATATTTCTTTTAGAACCCGCAAAAACGGGTTCAGGGTTTGTCTACCATCCCGGACGAAACTTGCCCTTCGGCAAAGCCTCGACCGGGTTCCTTTCTGCTCAAGGCAGAAAGTTCCACAGTTGAACAGTTTGGAATTTTAATGCGGGAACCTGTACTAGAATTATCAATGTTTATTTATTAAATACATTGTCACTCTATTAGTTTTCGTGTAAAAATTAGCAATTAGACTATTCGCAAGATATGAATCTTGAAATACATTGTCGAGAAATCGGAGTCTCTAAGTAAAAATTAAAACAAAACATGTTTGTTTCGATTTTGGTACTTTATTTTATTTTGCTCGCTTTTGTAAAGAATTCCAATCCTTTTATTTGTTTAAAAAATATATTCAGCATTTTTTGTTTTAGTTGCTTAGTTTCAAGCTTATACAAACGACAAAATAATAACACTTGTAACTTACCGTCATTGTCTTCGTAAAGTACTGCAAATTTTCTCCAGCCCCAATATCTGATGAGATCCAAGTAAGCTCGGCTCATTGTCTGATAGTGAGGGTAGATATTGATGGCGAAAAAGCTTCTCTCATTTACATCCCTAGAATCCCATTCCGTATGCAAGTTCGGAATTTGTAAAGAACCGCATATCGACTGCACATGCGCAGCCGATACGGTCGAGATGGGACCAAAAATGGCAGCGACTCCTTTTTTTACTTGTTGACACACTGAAAAAAAGAAAAAGAAGAAGAGATGACAGAAAAATTAAAAATTGGAAGATAATTAGAGCAAAACTGATAAAAAAACCCTACAATCCTGAGTGCCTACCGTAGATTAATAGAGGCGACACGCTGTTTCATGCTAGACATTGCGTTAGGCATGAAACAGTCTGTCGCCTCCACGTGTTGACTTCAATGTTCACTTTTATATTTACACACGCTCTATCTCTGATATTGAGCACTTTTATCCCATAAATATACCAAAAATTAAGAGTATATTTCTTCATATATATATATATATATATATATATATATATATATAGCGAGAGAGAGAGAGAGAGAGAGAGAGAAACACAGAGAGAGAGAGAGAGAGAGAAGGCAAAAGAAAAAATTAATTAAACTTGGGACTGACTTCATGTGCAGATTCATCTCATATAATGCTCATATAAATATATATTTATTTATTTGTGTGTGTGAGTCAGAGAGAGAGAGAGAGAGAGAGAGAGAGAGAGAGAGAGAGTGTGTGTGTATGTGTGTGTGTGTGTGTGTGTGTACGTATGTATGGATATTAGCCGAATATTGTTTAGCGCAGAGCGGGGATTTGGTATCTAGAAACGGTAGCTATTTAATTATCTGCTTGTATAGACACGTTCTATCTTTTGGTATTGGAACTTAATACTGTTAAATAAATACACGTCTATTCAAATATGATTATCCACTAAAAATACAAGTTTAGTGATTAAATCTGTCGGATTAATAAATAAAATATCAATTACTTTATAAATCACACACACATATATAGTCATCCACAGGCAGACTGCACCACAGCCCATTAGTGTGACTAGACATCCGAATGCCTCAAGCCGTGACCTAAACCCCGCTAATTTGTTATCAGTCTGGGATTTTACCACTATGCCATTAGCGCACAGCAGGGATGAAGGTAAATTTAGGCGTATTTTTTAGACAAATACGCCAGTGACCTGAGAACTTAATTCGTCTTAACGAAGAGTCCTGCGTCAGCAGCAGTAATAGTCACTGTTTACAAACTCACTTTTCTCCCCGAAGAGCTCAAACGAAGCAATTTTATCAGGATCATGTATATATATTGTCATCCATAGAGAGACTATTTTGCTGTTTCACAGCTCATCAGTGTGGCATCCTATTGTCTCAAGATTTGGTATCAGTCGGATATTTTTTAATATCATTTATAATATCATTTATTATACCTAAGCCATTTTTTACCATGAAGCTGAATGTAGACGTATTTATTTTTAGCCAAAACTAGTAAGAGTACAATCTAAAGTTTAAAGAAAAAAGTTTAAAATAAGCTAAAATCTTAAGATATAAAATAAACTGAGGCTCAATATTAAATTCGGCAGAGCCTAAATATAATATAATATAATCAATACAAAATCCGTTATTCAGAGTTTTATATAACAACAATTATGAGGCTGTACCATTGCTTGTATATATATATATATATATATATATATATATATATATATATATATATATATATATATATATATCTGAGTGTGTGTGTGTTTGGCCTGACGATTGTGTCTCGCATGAAACAGCCTGTCGCATCTAAGTGTTGACTTCAATGTTCACTTTTATATTTACAGACGCTCTATCTCTGATATTGATCACTTTATTGCATAAATATAGCACACCTTAAGAGTATATGTCTTCAGAGATAGATAGATAGATAGATAATAATAATGGTCAATATATATATATATATATATATATATATATATATATTTCCAAGAGGATAGAATCCAGGTACAACTCAGGACAGAGTAATAATATAATAAAAAAGCTCAAATCCTAATATTCCATGGTTATAATTTATTACATTGGAATCATATTCACGATTCAATTCATCAGATCTGCAAATTCAATAAGAAATCGGAAAATATAACCGATTTTGGATTCTTTTTTGAATTTGCAGATCTGATGAATTGGATCGTGATTACGATTCCAATGTAATAAATTATAACCATGGAATATTAGGGTTTGAGCATTATATATATATATATATATATATATATATATATATATATATATATATATATATATATATATATATATATATGTGTGTGTCAGGGGTGTACGTCTATATATCTATGCATACATATATGAAAAATTTTTCAGTGTTAACCTGTAGAAAAAGATAATATTTATAAATGTAAAAGACAATAGGAAAACTGTCATATTAAGAAAACGTTTCGTCCAATGTGGACTTTTCAAGGCAAAAACGAAATGAATTTTTATATATATATATATATATATATATATATATAAGTTGAAAATAATGTACTGTTATCGGTCCTGACCTGGCATTTCGACTTCAGGCAGTTCTCATCGTCGTGGCATGGCTTTCCTCTGTCTTTTCACCTAGGAGCCCTATATATATATATATATATATATATATATATATATATATATATATATATATATATATATATATATATAGTTGTGTTAGAGGTAGAGTAACGATTATCAGAGAAGTAAATGAAATCGGCGACGGTTATTTTTATGAGTATAAATCCATTTTAATCGAGCTATGGGTTAAATAACAGTGAAGACAAGGTTCTCTTACTTTGAGAGGCACCAAGTCTAGATGGGTTATTTGGCAATTTCGTTGTGCACTGCGGTCAATTTCTTTGTCTTCAATGTTTCCTAAATATGTGGTTACATCCGCCCAAGCTTTTACCAAAATAATTCAATCATCCGACTAGTTATTCTATCAGTAATGTTCTCAACTGAATTGTTGGCTCTACATACGTAGTAATAGACGGAGAGGCTACCATATATATATACCATATATATATATATATATATATATATATATATATATATATATATATATATATAACTTATCGATCCTCTTCAGTATCGAATAGTTTCCATTTATGAGTAATAACGTTATCTATATAAATATACAAACCAAGAGACGCTTTCAGCAATTTCTTTTGTCACATTGCCAGTCTTTGAAACACGTCAGCTTTTGACCAGAAGTTAGCGCCGAACGTTTTGTCTGTCCAAGAAGATAAGTAAATGAGATGGACGATAGTTTAAAGAAACGGGCGGGAAATTCACAGCCACCATGTTTGTGAAAGGTTTTCATTCATATATTAAGGTCAAGCTCTCTAATTTGGCGCGCATCACATTCAAAAGAGGGTAGACCGTTCATACAGCTTTGAAGATGGCGCATTTATTGGCATGAAGAATTTCAGTTTATCTGAATGGCTTGCCTTGCTAACTTTATAAGTGTAAACAAATTTAGAATCAAAGGCAGTTTATTGTTGTATGTGTTTTTCTACCAAATACGAAACTCTTTAATTCTGTCTATAGTGCTTTTCGCAGTATTAAAACAAGAATAGTTTGACTCGTTGAATGATTTCTTTCCTTCTTGCGTTCTTAAGTCAATTCAAATCTCTCTCTCTCTCTCTCCTCATCTATCTATCTATCTATCTATCTATCTATCTATCTCATTTTATTTAAATCTATCTATTTATCTATCTGCCACAGTCTATTCAGATCTATCTATCTATCTATCTATCTATCTATCTATCTATCTATCTATCTATCTATCTATCTCATTGTATTCAAATCTATCTATCTATATGACATTCTATTCAAATTTATAAATCTGTCTGCCTCAGTCTATTCAAATCTATCTATCTATCTATCTATCTATCTATCTATCTATCTATCTAACGCAGTTTATTCAAGTCTTTTTACGTGAATTTTTTGCAGATATCTATCTCTCTCTATATCGAGCTTTGAATGTGTATTGGCTTCTGGAACAATCAGTTGGTCTTTGACTACATCGTGTCAGATGGTGATTTTTTAAGCCTCCCTCTAACGGGATTGAAACAGACTACTCTGTATAAGTAAATCTGTGTATATTATAAAATCTTCGATACCTGCAAGGTAACTCTTACGCACAATAGTGCCTATGTATATTATTAAGTATGGGTGAAGAATAGATGGAATTTTCAATCAATCAACCTTTATCAGTCAAAGCGTCTTTGTCTATAAATATCGACTGAGATTTTATTTTGATGACACCAAATTACCACCGCTGTTTGTCTGTCTTAATCTGTTTATTACTTCGATTGTGTCTTAAAATGGATAAAACTTCAACCTTCGTGACATGCGAGACTATCTTTCGAATTGATTTCTATTATGAAATTGTGTTCTTCTTTTGGAGTAAGCATTAATTCAATTCCACCGATATGGTTGTAAATCAAATATTAACATACATAGATTCATTAGATACAAAATGTTGATGAACCTCATTTCAAGCAATTTACTTTTCGTAAAATGGGCTTCTTGACAATTTACCTAAAATAAGTCGTTCGGTTTTGTCTTTAATTTCGATAGGTCTGAAATACATACAGTAGTAAATTATAAACGTACACTCATACGTATATATGCATGAGTGCTGGATGTGGTTAAATAGGACCAAGGAATTTCAATCTAGTTGTGGCTCAGAGGCCATGATGTCTGGGCCTACACGGTTGGAGCCGCCATTTGCAATTTAGATAAAGCACATGCGTAATTCTGGTGCTTTTAAAACTATCGATAATTTGAATGCGTGGTGAAAAACTTGAATAAAAGGTGATAGACGAGCAGAGAGAAGGACCTACAGAACTTGAACAGTGTTATTTGCGGCTGTCAACTGCACTGGAAATGATGTATTTGGTAGGATTTAAGAAATCTTTTCCGCATCCCTTTTATAAATATTTATATGTATTATTATATATATATATATATATATATATATATATATATATATATATATATATATATATATATATATATATATATAAAAGAATTGGTGTATACAGAATAAATTCCAATAACCAATAAATACTATTCTTAAAATACAGAGTTGACCAAATATAATTTATTCAAAAATTATAACACAAATATGTTATAAAATCACTACAAAAATAGCCATTTTTTTCAACATTTCTGGTGTTTTATCAAGTGATGGTGTTGTGACTGTTTTTGTAGTGATTTTGTAACATATTTATGTAATAATTTTTGAATAAATTATATATATATATATTTGCTTTTTTTTTGTAGTGATTTTATAACATATTTGTGTTACAAATTTCGAATAAATTACATATATATATATAACTTATATATATATAATTTATATATGTATATATATATATGTATATAATATATTCGAAAATTCTAACAAATATATTATAAAATCACTATAAAAATAGCCATTTTGATTCAACACTTCTGGTGTGTTATCAAGTGATGGTGTTTTCTTGTGCCAAATATTCTGTACATCATTATGTCCAAAAAAGCTCAATTTTTCTTTTAACACTCCATGGTACTTGTTTCCCAAAGACATTTGGCAAATTGAAACCGAGCAACAATGTGAGATGATTTTTGAAGAGGGGTTCGTTGTGGCCGGTTTCCATACTACCCATTTCTGTTTAAACAACGTTGTATTGTGTGAGTACGTAGGCTGATACTCATCGTATCCAAACTTTTGGCAACGTCTTTCAAAAGAAATCTTCGGTTTATATTAACATCGAGACACAGTTTTCGTTCAATTCTCGGTGACATTTTGTGTTTTCTTCTACGCCCAGACAAATTCTCTGTCGCGCCAAATTGTTTAAACTTCTTTATAAAGGATTTTACCGCAGATCTAGGGATAGATAACCGGTTTGAAATAGAGGTGTAACTATTTCCCGACTTGTGGAAGTTAATAATTCTCTGCCTCAAGTCAACGCTAATCTCCTTTGTCTTCTCCATTGTGTTGTTAACGTAAGAATAACAATGGTGACAGTCTATGCGCCACGTAAACTTCTTTACTGGAATTATCACAAATATTCTACTGAATAAATAGTCTAGAAGGCTTCACCAATAAAATAATTATGTAAAGTACTTACACGAATTAATCTGAAACGATATTTTCTACTGTACGAATAATTTTGTCTTTTCTTTTGAATAATTCGCCAGTAAAATTTGTTGTATTTAACCCATTGTTCTGAAAATTGAGTTTTATATTTCTTTTTTGCTTATTAAGATATAAAAACAAACTATCATTATAAGGGCATTAGATTCCGAGAAATGGATAAAATACTCAAAATTGATAGTTATACGAATAATTTCGTCGTTGACTATATATATATATATATATATATATATATATATATA
Source organism: Acanthosepion pharaonis (assembly GCA_903632075.3). Taxonomy (NCBI): domain Eukaryota; kingdom Metazoa; phylum Mollusca; class Cephalopoda; order Sepiida; family Sepiidae; genus Acanthosepion; species Acanthosepion pharaonis. Next base: position 233,721 of record CAHIKZ030000740.1, read on the forward strand.
TATATATATAACACTAATAATCTTATCAGTATGAGCAGCTATACTCGTCCGGCAAAACCATAGGTGTTTTAGCTTGTAAATGAACAAACCAATAACTAAGGGGGGGGGGAGTAAAAAACAGAAAGAAGTAAGAACATATACTTCCGGCGAAAATAATCATCTAGAATCTAAGTTCAGAGTCCAAAGAAAAAAAATCTCCGATACGAGTAAGTAAAATAACTAAACAAAGTTCTCAATACGCTAATTAGAGCAAACAAAGCAAAGTAAGCCTAAAGAACCAGACAAACCTACTAATTGTACTAAAAACCCATTTTCTTTTGGATTTACCCTTGGTTTACCTTTTTAAATTTCCACTTTTTTAGTTTCGAGTTCCCCTTTAGTAACATCTGAACTCATTTTACTGGGTGTTCCCCTTTTTGAGTCTACATTAGCAGTGCACGTTTTTTGTTTGTTTTGGATTTGTCGAAATTTCTTTTTAAGCTTTACCCTCTTTGACATTTTTACTGTTTGGATGCCACCTAAAAGGAGGAAACTTTTGAGACGGCGCACGGCAGCTGGCTCCGCTGCTCGAGCAGCGAGGGCGAGTGAAACCCCTGAACAGACTTCTTTGTGTCTTTCACGGATGGCCTCGAGCTCAGCTGCTCGCTTATCTACGGAAAGTGCTGTAGCGCGGACTGAAAGGTTAGCTTCAGCGGCTTCAACCAGTTCCGCACGCCGCGACAGGCTTTCAGTTGAAGAACGTTCACTTCAGAATTCACAGGACGCAGTCCGCGTGGGTAGGTTGAGGGCTTCACAGTCCCCAGCACAGAAAACACTTCGTCGTTTGAGGGATGCCATCGCCAAAGCTTGCTCCAGGGGTTTAGAAAGCCCTGAACAAACAACTTCACGTCATCTTAGGAATACTAGGGCTACAGCCGCCTCTAGAGCTTCGGAACAACCCCAAGAAACCGCTCATCGTCGCTTTAGAAATGCCCCATCCACCGCGTCTGCCAGAGCCTTAAAAGCCCTGCACAGACCACTGTTCGTCGCGTTAGAAATGCCCGCTATACTACATCTGCTAGAGCCCTAGAAAGCTCTGCACAAACCACTGTTCGTCGAGTTAGAAATGCCCGCTCTACTGCGTCTGCCAGGGCTGCAGAAAACTCTGAAGTATGCCGTCAACGGCTCGAAAACATTAGCAACTTCGAGCTTCTTTGAATGGCGTAACTTTGCCGTCTGCGTCATTTTGGTCAATTGCCGCATACAATTATGACTGCACTGTCAAATATTCCGCTAGGAGAGACGTACAAATAGGGGCCATGGATAAAGTTTGCACTATTTGCAACGCAAAAAAAGTGGGCTGATGAGCAACCTGGGCTTTGTTGCTCTGGGGGCAAAATCAAACTCCCTTCTTTAGACGAACCTCCCCAGCTGCTTAGGGACCTCCTTCTGTGTACAACTTCGGAGTCAACGCATTTTCTTGAAGCAATACGGAAGTACAACTGTTGCTTCCAGATGACGTCTTTTGGTGCGAAGGCTATTAGTGAGTGGGGATGGATGCCTATTTTCAAAGCGCAAGGCTAGGTTTACCACTTAATGGGATCACTTTTGGCTGATCAGGGAGGGCCACCTCAGTTCCTACAAATTTACTTTCTCGCTGACTACAACGAGCAGGTTGATGCGCGTCTCGGCATTCTGCCTAGCGATATTTCCATCGGTCCCCGTAGAGACATTCTGTTCTGTCTACAAGACATGCTTCACGAAACTAACAGTTACATCCGAAGCTTAAAGTTTGCTTTGCAAAACAACTCTTCGCCCTTTTTCAGCGTTGTCATCGATGCAGACAGACGGCCTCACGGTGAGCATGAGCGTCGCTTCAATGCTCCTGCATGTAATGAAATCGCCGCAGTCATCCATGGTCAGGAGTATAACAGCCGTGACATTGTCATAAGGTACCCGGGCAGTGGTCTGCGCCGCATCAATGAAACCCACCGTTCATACGACTGTCTCCCGTACCCCCTTCTTTTTCCATACGGAAGCGATGGGTACCTCATCAAAATCCCAATATACCAGGCAAGCAGCGATTCCATGTCGACCTCAAAGACGGTCTCCTGTAGGGCTTACTACGCCTACATGTTTATGGTTAGGGAGGGTGAATTTAACCACTTGCACAGGTGCTATCAACTATTTCTTCAATTCGCTGTTGACGTGGCTGCAAGAGTCCTCAACTCATACCGTTTAAATCCCCGGGCAACGCCGGGCTCTACTACCAGTGTATATATATATATAAAACCTACAGCAATAGTTTCCATCAAAAATTCATAAATCACACGCACACACACACATATCTCTCTCTCTCTCTATAAATATTGTATGATATATATTGTATGATATATATATATATATATATATATATATATATATATATATATATATATATATATATATATATATATATATGATAAAGTTAATTGATAATCCGTATTGAGGGAGCATATCAATCACGAGAGCTCAATATAATAAACACACCAACAAATAATTAATTAACAAATGGAGACTTCTGAAACTTATTTCGCAAGACCGATAAAATTCGATTTCACTATCAGACCTTGCGGTTTCAAAACAATGAATGGATTCAAGAATTCTTCCAGGAATCAACCAAAAAATGAACTGTAAAACAAGATTAGCGGAAGTTGTGTTTTAAGATAGTTACACAGAGTAGGAAGGTAAGGAGGGAGGTATATATCTCTAGGAGATGCTATGGTTGTAGCGTTGACCGCTTATTCTTTTGGCATATATCGTACCAGAATTATCGCATGACTTAACTCTGAAACGAGCCGAAAATTCCAATAAAGAGTAATCTGAATTTTTGACATTATTAAATTAGGTTTTCTATGAAACGAATAAGCATTCGTCATCCAGAAACGGGGCGGGCCAGACATCAAACGAAAAACAAATTCCCTTTTTTGGGTATACATTGGAAGGAGCAGACGATCAGCGTTTCTTTCTTTCTTTCTTTTTCCCACCTTTCCTTACATTTTTTTCTTTTTTTTTCTTCTTACTATGAAACTTGTATGAAAGTAGACGTTATTGTTACATTAGAATTATTTAAAAAAATTATACATTTTTAATATTTATTTATAAGACGATATTATCTCTGTCGCTAGAAATAAAAAAAAATCTTAGATAAAATTTGTACCTACAAATTTAGCTTCGAAAATCGATATAATCAGATCTATTACGAATATTTTCTTTTTTTTAATCATGTCACCCTATGTAAGGCAGTAAAGCCACTAAGACACAAGGGTTACTGAGTGTGAGAAGAAAGAGAAGCAACATTAATTAGCGAAAACAATAAGAATAAACAAGAAGGCAATAGATTACAATTTTATGATTGACGTTACATTTAAATTTTTGAAGATCAAAGTTAGTTGGAAAGAATGGAGCCGGAAATGAGTTGCACCATCGAGAAAAGAACCTTTTAGCATAGAACTTGTGGCTACATCTAGCCAATTCAACTGTGCATTGATGAGACCTCACCGCCAATCTAGTACTTAATTCATAAAGTCTAGGTACATAGCGAAGAGTTCATCCAAATAGTTACAATGAAAGTACTTATAGAAAAGGTACAATGAAGCCACATTACGGCGGTGGGACAGTGATTGAGGCCGATACGCCAAGTGAGGACCAATAATATTGCTGATTATTCTTTGGATCTTTAATTATATATCAGGAGCATCGGATCATATGTAGCAGCACAACACAAAGACACTGACAATCAGACAAAAAAAATTAACATACGTAAATCTTTTTTTCTTAAGACTTCAAAGGTTATATTTTTTATTTATTCACATGTTATTTTTTAAGGATACTCTTAGAAACCCCGTTTTTTTACGTCTACAGGCCATCGCACTTAAGAAATCTTAATAAAGAAAATGTGTTTTTGGGGTAGAATTCGTGCTTACGCACTCTATTGTAGGAAGAACAAACGTCTGATCCGCGTATTTACGGCCGTTCAGTCCCGGAGAGCATCACAGTCCTGCAATCTACTTTTTTTTACCCTTTTAAGGAATGCACATCTCATTAATCAAATCTTCTCCATAACCCGTATCTGCTCGATTTTGTATTCAAAACCTAAACAAAGTAATTCATAAAGACTTAATGGAATTTTAATTTTAATCCGACATTACTTACTATATCAAACGTTATTTTGAGCAGACGACACTTTTGTTTTATACATCTACCTTTCGAGAATGTGTGAATGTGGAGATGTCCATTCTTTAAAAAAGTAAAAAGAAACTTGCTAAAATGTGTCGCTCTCCGTGTCCGAGTTGTCTAAAGTACGCTTGTTCAGACGTCGCTTTCTCTGAAAAAGGGAGAAGCATGTTCGAAACCTACCGGAGAGTACATTCTCTTTATTCCGTTTTCTCGAGTGTGAAAAAAAGGGCGTCTACTCAACCACGAGTATCCACTAAAAAAATAACGCATATATATATATATATATATATATATATATATATATATATATTAAAAATTAAAAAAAATTATAACATAAATATGTTATAAAATCACTACAAAAATAGCCGCACTCTTTTAAGAATAGTATTTTTTGGTTATTGGAATTTATTCCGTATACACCAACCCTATAGTTGTATATATATATATATATATATATATATATATATATATATATAGTCGACTCTCCCGTCGAGATTCGACGTATGAGGGTCAACCAGGAAACCGACAGCCCGACACCGGCACATGAGATTTGCTTATAGTGGTGAAGGCTTCTTGCAGGACCATTCACACTTTTTGAAGGGACGAATACAGAGACCTGGTGCACCGAATGCCACGAGGTTCCCAAACGACTTTCCGCAGGTTTTGAATTCAGAGTTGTCCTTCTTCTAGACCAGTTGCCATCCAATGCTATAGAACCCAGTCTGTCCTGCTATTTTACCCATAGCTGGAGGGAGAGGAAGAGGATTCATACCTTTCCCAAGGGTATTAGCACGTAAGTGAATGTAATGTATTCGACTGGAATTCGAACTCGGCTCTGCGATTCCTCAATCCAAGCCGCTATCCATTACTCCACCGTGCCCCCCCCTCTCTCTCTCTCTTATATATATAACTGTGTATTGAAGTTAACATGCAGCGGCGACTATTTGTTTCTTGCTTAAACGAAATGTTCAGGTTGTATTTTGGCTCGAATTTTTATATATGCTGGTCAGTGTTGCATTATGGGTAGAACGTCTCTTGTGTTATATATATATATATATATATATATATATTGTGAGAGAGGGAGAAAGAGAGAGAGAGAGAGAGAGAGATTACCATACATCTATGTCTTCTTAGCTATATGTGAAATCGAAGGTATTTTCACAGCTTGTTTGGAAACTAATGTATAACGATAACTTTGAATTCAAACCAGGAGCATAACTTCTTGATGCATTTGGAAGATGACGTCAACTTCCTTCTGATAGCTCCCTTAGCCAAATTGATGCGAGTTAACGAAATATATGGCTGATGATTCTCTGGGGAAATATCGATAGACCCAACCAGCTGGAAGAAGAAAAAAATTAAAAAAAAAGAATCTTCCCATGACACATCGCCTTACAAGTGAGTAAGAAAAAAAAAACCCGCAAAAACATGGAAGAATGCAAAAAGATTTCATAAAATGGCCTCAAAACCTTTGTGCAGTTTTCGATAATTTTATTCAAACATATGACATCTAATAATGTTGAAAGACATTCTTAAAGATGCTATGTATTCTAAGTGAAGCGGATGTTTCACCATGATGTAAAAGCATGCTAAAGAGCATCTCATATCATTTTCGGATCAATACTTACTGAACGTACGACATTTGTGGACTTGAGCTAATACTTAAAATTAAAGCCAGGCTACTTTCTTTTCATTAAACTAAAAAGTGGGCAAGTGTTATAGTGAAACACAGCTATTATGAAGTTAATAGACTCTCCCACCTAATATAAATAGGAGTAGTAAGAGTAACAGGTCAGTCTGTCGCTTTCTCGATTGACTGTTCGGTTCAACTCTCTGTCTACGGACGTAGAGGAACCCGAAGGTGGCTACGCCGAAGGGCGGAGTCTCCTTCGGAGAGGTAAAACCGGCCCTGAACCCGTTTATACGGGTTCAAACGGGCATATTTTTGGCCCGAGCCCACGGGCTCGGGAAACCCACAATAAATAACCGACCTTGTGTCACATGTTGCCCCAGTGGGGTGGGGAGACAGAATATTGTCAGTCGCTTTCTCGACTGACTGTTCGGTTCAACTCTCTGTCTACGGACGGAGAGCAACTCGAAGGAGGCTACGCCGAAGGGCGGAGTCTCCTTCGGGGAGGTAAAACCAGCCCTGAACCCGTTTATACGGGTTCAAACGAACATATTTTGGCCCGAGCCCACGGGCTCGGGAAACCCACAATAAATAACCGACCTTGTGTCACATGTTGTCCCAGTGGGGGGGGGGGAGACTAAATACTGTTCGGTTCAACTCTCTGCCTTCGGGCGGCGAGGAACCCGAACGATGCTACGCCGAGGGGCGGAGTCTCGTTCGGGGAGGTAAATCGGCCCTGAGCCCGTTTATACGGGTTCAATGGGCATATTTTGGGGCGGAGCGCACGGGCTCGAAGAACCCACAATAATTGACCGACCTTGTGTCAGATGCTACCCCAGTTGTGTGGGGGGGTGACTGAATATCGTCAGTCGATGTCGGTCGACCGGCTGTTCGGTTGAACTCTATGCCTTCGGGCGGGGAGGAACCCGAACGAGGCTACGCCGAAGGGCGGAGTCTCTTTCGGGGAGGTAAACCGACCCTGAACCCGTGTATACGGGTTCAAAGGGTATATTTTTAGCTGAGCCCACGGGCTCGGAGATCCCACGTTAAACCGGCCTTGTACCATATGATGCCCTCGTGGGGGGGGTGACTAAATATAGTCAGTGAGTCGATGTCGGACGACCGTTAGTCGAATACGAAAATATCAGCGACCACAACTAGATTTACTCTGCGTAATATTTATTGTATCAAGTTCCTAACGTTTTGTACGTCGAACCTATTTTAGGACCGACTTAGTACAAATACAATCCTCCACAGCGAAATAACTCCACAAGAGCAAGTTATAAATATTCTTTTGTTACCTCTTTCTCTCCCTATTTTCTCACACACATACACACATTCATTTTTTTCATTTCTATCTATCTATCTATCTATCTATCTATCTATCTATCTATCTATCTATCTATTAGCTAGCTTCCTCTGTTTACAGCTAGCTAGCTTAGTTTGTTTATATCTATCTATCTATCTATCTATCTATCTAATTCTTTTCATACATGTTGCATTTTTTTCCGTCTATATATCGACACATTTTGCATACAGACATATAGGCACATATGTAAATAACTTTATACATTTTAAGTACTTGATAAAGGAAAACACGAAGCCTATATTTTCGTCAAATTTCACCAACAGCTTCATTAATACGAGGAAAAGAATTTTATTCAAAAACAGACCTTTTTAAAAAATTGTATGTAAGATGGCAGTTATGATGAACACGGGGATTTTCTGGAATAAAATAAAATGAAATCAAATTACCAATGTTTTCTGATTTTTAAGCCATGTTTCTTCTTGCCGATTTGATTGTTAATGCTTTCTACTTTTTGGTAAACTCTAACTCTTTTGCTTATCTATCTATCTATCTATCTATCTATCTATCTATCTATCTATCTATCTATGTAAGGATATTCATTATCTATCTATCTATCTATCTATCTATCTATCTATCTATCTATCTATGTAAGGATATCTATCTATCTATCTATCTATCTATCTATGTAAGGATATCTATCTATCTATCTATGTAAGGATATTCATTATCTATCTATTTATCTATCTATCTATCTATGTAAGGATATTTATTATCTATCTATCTATATCTATGTAAGGATATTCATTATCTATCTATCCATCTATCTATCTATCTATCTATCTATCTATCTATCTATCTATCTATGTAAAGATATCTTTCTCTCTCTCTCTCTCTCTCTCTATCTATCTATCTATGTAAGGATATTCATTATCTATCTATCTATCTATCTATCTATCTATCTATCTATCTCTATGTAAGGATATTCATTATCTAACTATCTATCTATCTATCTATGTAAAGATCTCTCTCTCTTTCTCTCTCTCTATCTATCTATCTATCTATCTATGTAAGGATAGTCATTATCTATCTAACTATCTATCTATCTATCTATCTATGTAAAGATATCTCTCTCTCTCTCTCACTCTCTCTTTCTCTCTCTCTCTCTCTATCTATCTATCTATCTATCTAGCTATGTAAGGATATTCATTATCTATCTATCTATCTATCTATCTATCTATGTAAGGATATTCATTATCTAACTATCTATCTATCTATCTATGTAAAGATATCTCTCTCTCTCACTCTCTCTTTCTCTCTCTCTCTCTATCTATCTATCTATCTATCTATCTATCTATCTATCTATCTATCTATCTATCATTGTACCGCTCCTGTAAGTATCTTTTACTCCCCGCTATACTCTATCGTTACAAAAGACAGATCAGACCGAAAATAGAATATTGCTGCCATATCTTGGCTAGAGCTCCCTAGTCCTTACTTGCAACTCTCTCGTTAATCTATCGTTATTTCCATGGAATATGTTCTGACGAGTTACATTCCTTGATTCTACCCGCTCTGACCTTTGCAATTGAAACGCGTCCTGCCACGTACACATTGCTGAATCATCATCATCCCCTTCGTATTCCATTAGTAAGATTATGTTCCACCCGGACAGCTTCTTCTCAAGAACTACGCCTTTGTGGAACAGACAGCCAGTAGGATGTTTTCCAAATCTTGACCTCTTCAAGTCTAGGGTTAACGGTTGTCTTTCCTACACAACCCAATGGACGGCATTTCTTGCCTTTCCTTACGCTCATACAGCACCACACAATATCACTCTACCGTGAGTGACTCTTGGGCCTCATATTTGTGAACATTATTATAAAAATCTATCTATCTATCTATCTATCTATCTATCTATCTATCTATCTATCTATCTATTCGTTATCCTTTATGTAAATCATTCATATTAGCTACACACTTCAAACAATAGACAGTATTCTCTGTCTCGGGCATCACCGATGTTAGCCATAATGGTTTTGTAGATAACGGAGTGGAAGTTTCCATAATCAGCGTTGAGCCGGTTGAAGCTCAGATGAGACTTTAGTGAATTTTCCCTTCTGTCAGCCAATACCGTTGTAATCCACTTAATGTCAGTCCCTGGCTATATTTACAGATCTACGCAATGTCAAGTCTCTAACTGGAATTACAAAGTCACATTCAAATCTCGTCAATTTCTCAGCAACATCTCAATCGGGACTTTTCTCTCCTGTACCATTTGTCAAATACTAAAATGGAAATACGACGTGTCGATCAAATATATTTCCATCATACTATTTTTTTTTAAATCATTGCTAGATAGGAAAATAATTGTGTTGAAAAATATTGGTTTAAAAAAAAAGATATGTTCTTGGATTTTTAATAAGTTCAACTCATTAAAAATGGGTAGTATTTTAATTATTAATTTCTTACTTTTGGTTATTCATCTTAATTTCTTTGCTTTCACACTGAAGGTTTCAAATCTTCATTCTACGATCTTTAGTCAGTAAAACGAATCGGAAGAAAGAAATAGTTTCTATAGAAACTCAAGCTTGAATCGCTTATCCTTAGAAGCCCGACTTCCCAAGGCCAGTTCGTATAATCACCCAGTTCTATCCATATCGCTGTATTAATTATTGTGGCGTTTCTATGTTATTGCCTTTGAGCAGTGGTACCAAAACGGTTAGGTGCGTCTTATTGATGCGGCGGAAGAGGATAGCAGGTGAGGCGGAATGATTGAAAGACAATCAATGATTTAGAAACATTTTAAAAAAATTCGTATTCCAAAAATAAATATTATTTCAAAATTTAAAATATTATTATGGATTACTTGTAATTGTATGCAGGAGTCCCAGTATAAATATTTGTAAATAATTATTGACCGATTTTATCATTGTGATATTTTTGCATTATATCAAGTATTAAGAATATAGTAACTGGGGTCTGCAAATTGGAGGAGAGAGTTATCAATGATAATGTCCTGACTTAGAATCCGCGGTTATCTCCCTTTAACCCCTCTCCTCCACCTCCCTCCCTCCCTCCCTCTCCCCTCTCCTCCCTCCCTCTCTCTCTTTCTCTCTCTCTGTTATTTATTTTTAAATGTACTTTTTTATCAACTAAAATTTGCGGTCCAGAGAAAAAAAAAAAGTTTTGGAAAAGAGGTTTGGGGACCAAAATTCTGATGTGCTTCGAAACGAATATTTTTGTAGCTTTCGGTGGTATCAAACAGCATCGAGTTGTGAGGAGGTAACTTTTTTGTGTTACAAGAACAGTAAAAAAAAATGAGCTGGAGGCTCCTTTGTAAAACCAATCATATAAAACATTTTATATATCCACTGGAACAACAAGGCAAACATGATTTAGAAAAAATATCTCGTTTATTCTTTGCGTTGACCGAGAGAGGAAAAGTTTTTTTTTTCTGTAAAGATCATAAAATATTGGTTAGAAGATACCTAAATTTAGTTTATTGGAAAGTCGGTGTAGCTATGTCCTTTTTGCGTCTGTTGTATGAAATCTATGAGTTGGTTTGTCTACATAAATACGGTTCTTCTTTACTTTACAGCATTCAGTTTTAAGTTACTTCCCATCAGATCAAATATCATGACGAAAGTTTTCAGCATTATCGTTCCATTCAACGCCTTTGACCCTTATTCGCCGACCGATTCGGATGAGTTGGCATTCATGATCTAATTTTCAGTAACCAAACATCACTGTATCAAACATAACTTTTCCAGGTCATTTAAAAACGATTGACCTAGGGATTCTGTAACCAGCTCCAATTTGTGTCGAATAAAGAAACGAACAAAACAGATAAAACCAAATGATGAGAACCTGTATTTTTCAATGTTATAAAACTGATTTGTTTTTACCTCTTCTCATCGCTTTTATAAATACATTTTGTATATAATAAATGATAAATACATTTTGTATATAATAACTAGCAAGGAACTGTACAATTTGCGGATGTAGATGACATGTCGAAACATTAATAGAAATGATGCTATTATCCCTGGATGTTGGGCACGTGACCGAATGGTTAGAACATACGCATTCTAAATGTCCTGGGTATGACGATAAACTACATCCACGATCTGGGTAAGACGATAAACTACCTCCAACAGCAAGGGCTCTGATCAGGAGGTTTTTGAGGAGCGTGGAAACACCTCTTAATTGTTGGTGTTCTCAGGTCCACCCTGACCCGGCGTGGTAGCACCTGTTAGGGTCACAGCTATGGGCAAATAGTTAACACCCAAACCTGTGTAAAAATAGGTTTTAATACCAGAAATACTTTGTAATAAAAAAAAACATTACTAGCAATAATTTTTGAAGGAAAAATTATTATCAGCAATACTTAAAAAAAAAAAATACACCAGTAATACAAACAGTTATACATTCTTTGAGAAAAAAATGGAGAATGGAACTCAGAATACAAAATAGTGCAAACAAAATATTACCAGGTGAGTAATTTAAAAAATTAAAAAACAACTATTTATGAAAATAAAGCCATCCAAGATTGTAAATTTCCTAAAAGAAGTTGAATTGTACCTAAAAATATGAGTAATTGAAAAATGGTTCAAATATATATGTATATATACACACTTTTTTTTTTACCAAACTATCACTATGAATCTACTTCAAAAAATATGTTGGCATTAAATGACCCACTGAGGTTTTGATATGCCATAAAACAAAAGAACCAAACAACCAAATACGCATTCTGAATCTCACCTTGTTCGAGTTGTCAGGAAGAAGGCTTCCTGATGTTATCGAACTGGATGGGTGGATTCCAGCGTGCGACACCTTTGGAAAGTGGTTGAAAACCGTAGCACGAGTTGACAAAAGACTTGTGAGTCAAATTGGGTAGACGGAACCCTTGGGGACAGTCGATAGCTGGGTTAGCACTAAGTCACAAGTCATCGTGGCCGAGGATTTGAACGTGCTGGTGTTGTTCAGATTGTTGATCACGCTAGATAACACGCTCTCTCTCAGAAACTGTAACTAAGGTCTGCTTAGCATGGTTGCAGTATAAACCACAGGTGGTCTCTGTCGGTGTTGAATGCGCCTGAGCAAGCGTCTGCAACAGGGATTGGCAAGCCGACCTAGTAAGCGAGTATCTTTGAATACGTGTGGCCAGCTATACATACATACATACATACATACATACATACATACATGCACACATACATATATCTCTGGATTTTTAATGTGAATATTTTATGGAGCGGGTGTTATTGCAAGGTATCGCCATTTTCCTAAACACTAATACGCCATTTTCCTAAACACTAATACGCCATTTCCCTAAACACTAATACGCCATTTTCCTAAACACTAATACATTTCGTGAAGAAGACCGGTGTTCAAAAGTAAGCCGAGAAATCCCAGATTACATAAGAATAAATGCTTTCAGTTTGTTGCATTTCACCCCTCCTCACGTGACGACAATAATGTTCCCAATGCTGAAGGGACTGAATATCAAGGGCTTTATCGCATTGTTGTATTTCGATTCCTTATTCATTTTTAAGGATTATTATGTTTTAGAGCATTTCAATCAATTTATATGTGACAAGAAAATCCGAAATTAAAATGATTTTTAAATAAAGAACTTTCAGGAAGGGAAATGGCTTCGTTGTAGATCAAGTTATATATATATATATATATATATATATATATATATATATATATATATATATATATATATGTGTGTGTGTGTGTGTGTGTGTGTGTGTTTTGAATTTATGGGTTTGTTGTAGATCAAGTTAAATATATTCGTTTCGTTTTAGATCAAATTACAAACATATATATATATATATATATATATATATATATATATATATATATGTGTGTGTGTGTGTGTGTGTGTGTGTATGTGTTTTGAGTTTCTAGGTCTGATGAGTTGGATCGTGATTACGATTCCAATGTAATATATTATAACCATGGAATATTTGCGTTTTGAGCCTTATATATATATATATATATATATATATATATATATATATATATATATATATATATATATATATATAATTATTTATTCTAAAATTATAACATAAATATGTTATAAAATCACTAAAAAATAGCCATTTTTTTCAACAATTGTAGTGTCTTATCAAGTGATGGTGTTGAATGTAGAATAAAGGTTTTTAAAAGGTTCAAATCAATCAAACACCCCTCGTTAGGGGGAAACGCTGTTACACAAGCTACATACGCACACTTCTAAGAATAGTATTTGTTGGTTATTGGAATTTATTCCGTATACACCAATCGTATACTTGGATATATATATATATATATATATATATATATATATATATATATATATATGGGGAAAATGGATAACATTTATTTTGAAATGTGTTATTGATAACACATTTAAAAAAAACATATTTCGATTCGCATTATATTTTTTCGTCTCGGATGCTACCTGAATTTTACCAAAAACAAAATAATTTATCACCCTTTCTTTCTTTTCTCTCCTCTACACACACGCACGCACACACACACACACACACACACACACACACACACACATATATATATATATATATATATATATATAAATATATACATAAATGGTGGAACTCGTTTAGAAAAACCACGGATAGCTCATCTTGCAGTAGAACAAATCCGTACCCAAGGAAAAATGGGGGAAAAATGAAAGAACGAAGAACATTAAACCAAGGCGAAAATAATCATCCAGTGTTCAAGCTCGAAGCCCCCCCACCACCAAAAAAAAAACCAACGAGTAAAAAGACAACTGCATAAAGTGCTGAATACACTAAGTAGAGCAAAACCTAAGATAATCATATGGAGCCGGGAAAAGCTACCTATGTTTCGCCTAAATGGATCTTCAGTGAAATGCCGGCTCGCTGAAGATCCGTTTAGATGAAACCTAAGCAGATTTGCCTGGCTCCTTAGGGATTATATATATATATATATATATATATATATATATATATATATATATATATATATATATATATATATATATAGATAGATAGATAGATAGATAGATAGATAACGAGACTCGTTTCGAAAAACCCTCGAATTTTTGATTTGCTAATCAAATCAATCTCGGGGGAAAAAAGGCTTTAAAAAAAAGAAAGAGCTACAAACATGAACTTCTGTCGACAAAAAATCGCACAGATGCAGGTCTGAAGCCCAAAGAAAAAACCCCGACATGAGTAAACAACTAACTAACAAAAGAGCTCAATACAACCGTAGAGCAGACCTAGATACACCTAGTGAGCCAGACAAAGCAAACTTTCAAAAGCCATTTAGGTGAAACCTAGGTAGGTTTGTCTGGCTCACTAGGTGTATCTATCTATCTATCTATCTATCTATCTATCTATCTATATATATATATATATATATATATGTGTTAGTGGATGCTGATAGATATAGATATATAAGCCCTTTTGCCACAATGCCTAGTAATAGCTGAAGATCCGTTTAGATGAAACCTAGGCAGATTTGCCTGGCTCCTTAGGGATTATCTTATATATATATATATATATATATATATATATATATATATATATATATATGTATGTATGTATTAGTGGATGCTGATAGATATAGATATATAAGCCCTTTTTGCCACAATGCCTAGTAATAGTCATTTTCTTATAGGGGATAGATTTCAACTGATTTAATGATCACGCCATTCCTTGCGTTATGTCATCGTCGAAATAGGTGATAGTGAAACAGGGCCCAGTTGTCAATGACATCGTCAGAAATTGAGTCTACATGACTCAATCCAAATTTGGAATCTCATTGTCGATTTCATTTTCACTCCTACATTTTTGTATATATGGACGCCAAAGTTTTCTTCATTGGATTTTGACCATTCTCAATCTTTATTTTACCAACAATGGAAGGCTGCCTGCCAGGATGAAGAAGAAAACGAATGTGATTTTGGATAACGGGGGACAGAAACGATTTTCTACGCCTGAAATATATAAATATATATATATATATATATATATATATATATATATATATATATATATATATATAAACTGCGCCAAATGGGTTAAGATATTACAATAATTAATAACATTTAAGCAAACTTTGGCATTCCCATATAGCCACCAAGACATACCTATAGATATGCAGCAATATCAATGTTAAGATATATTTAAAGATGTTCAGGAAGATTTTTCTTGAGTATTTACGTTCAAAAATGAAATAGAAAAACCTTTATTAAAAAATGGATATGAAAATTGAATATTTTTACAAATCTATTTGTGATGAAATCTATTTGCTTCCTTAAACATCATTCATTTTTTAACAAATTTATACGTTTATGTCAATGCTGCTTAGTCGAACATACTCCCATAAATATATATATATATATATATATATATATATATATATATATATATATATATATATATATATATATATTGAATAAATTTAAATTACATCAGAGAACGACCACCAAAGTGTTCAATATAATAAGATTATAGAAAATATAAAATCGAATTAAAAAATAAAAATAAATTAAGCTTAAGTGTATGCTAAATTGATTTCCATTCTTACTCGCATATATATATATATCTTTGGTGTGTATACACACATATATATATATATATTTGTGTATATATATACATACATATCTTTGGTGTATATATATATATCATTGGTATATATATATATATATATATATATATATATATATATATATATATATATATATATATATATATATATATATATATATATATATATATATATATATATATATATATATATATATATATATATATATATATATATATATATATATATATATATATATATATATATATATATATATATATTTACCAATGATAAGTGTATGGAACACCCTTTATAAGTAGTAAATTGCTGATAAGCCCTGAAGAGTGGATGGACACTAGATCCGCTTATGAAACTCTCTCTCTCTCTCACACACACACACACACACACACTCCGCCTTTGATTTTACAGTAAGTTTACGGTAGATGCCACTGTTTTAATATTTGCCATTTCTGTATTTTTGTGTATAGTCAACGTTTTACGTTTGTCGTACTGAGAAGTGTTCCGTTTAACAATAGCAGGATATTCATATATTCTTTCGCGCGATAGTAATGGATACGAGGCCGCACGGTTGTATAAGTTTGCGTTTCCAGACCGAAGGCAGCCGAGTCATCCAACCTTTACTGGTTTTACCGTCGTGTGGCACCACAAACTATGGATCGAGGAAGACCGAGATTTGCCCGTACAACTGACCACAAAGAACACATTCTACAGACTTTCGGAGATAAGCCAGATATCAGCACACCTCAGCACACCTCAAATGGCCCTAGCATGTCATACATCTCATAGTACGGCATGGAGTGTAATTCAAGAACACCTCCTCTATACGCATCATTTTATAACGTGTACAGGGACTTTTTGCTCTTTGATCACGCGTGGGCATTTGCAGATGGTATATTGCGCAAACTACCGATCTGTTGTTTGTCTCCTCAGTCTTGTTTACGGAGGAGGCAACATTTGGAAGAGATGGAATAACAAATTTACACAACAAACATTTGAGGGCAGATCGGAATTCCCATGATAAAATACAGGCTAGTTAGAAGCATCAGTTTACGATTAATATATGGAGAGGAATTGTAGGTGACTGTCTGGTAGGTCCATATGTTCTCCTAACACGTCTTACAGGAACTGTCTACAGGGACTTTATTTCGAACACACTTCCAGACCTGCTAGAGGATGTACCCCTGCTAATAAGAAGATGCATGTGGCTCATGCATGATGGTGTTCCAGCACATTTTAGCCACATTGTTCGCGACGCATTAGCTGACATCTACTATGAAAGATGGATAGGTAGAGGGGGGGAGGAAAGGTTTCACGGCCTGAAGTTTTAATCCTTTGAATTTTTTTTATCGGTGGGGTCAACTAACACGTGCTCTGTACTTGTGGATTCTGACAGAAATAGAACCTGAAGTATCTACAGCTGAAACGAGCCTCTTAGACACGGGATGCCATTTTGAGTGTGTAAGCATTTTTTTTAACTATTTAAGAAATGTTCATCTCCCATTGAGATTTTTATGAATCTTTATGTATTAGCCTCACTTTCGTACCTGAAACATAAACAACAATAACAAAAGTAAACAAAAGAAATCCGATAATTTAATTTTTAATCCGGCAATATTTCTTATTAATAAATACTTTATTTTTAATGGGTACACGTGACTGAGTTGTGATCCTTGTTTTTTATTTTTTTATATAAACAAATAAATAAATAACGACATACAGGTTCGATTCCTGTTGAGGGGCACACGTTTTTCTTTAGTAAAACTTCTGAATTTAGATCGTTTGTTATTAATTTCACCATTTAAGAAATTAGATGAAAACAGTAGTAGAAACTCAAAGAGGTGTATCCACTAAAAATACTATTTATATGTAATACAATATGTATGTATTAGCAGCATGGCCCGGCGTTGCCCGTGCTTGATTCAAAAATCGTACGACTCATACAGCAATCGCTATCACTTGACTTAAAATATTTTTGCCCTTCCTTGCCTTTAAAGGAGTGCCATTTTCCGTGCTGATGTTGCTACATGCCTTACTTCTTGCTTATCTCACACTGCGAATTTTTTCGAAGCTCTATACTAAACATTAAATCTGTTATGAAAAAAGAACTATACAAAATGAACACAAAACGATCAGCTTTAAAAAAAGGACTCGTAACTGGAAAAACAGAATGAAAAAAGAATGTTAATAACAAATACTTTTGCACACCCAACCCAGTTCTGTGGAATCAGAATCAACGTTGAGTTTAAGCAAGCGAATGAGCCAATTGGAGTAAAGTGCCATGCAGATTTAAATTTTTCCCACTTGTGACGAATGCTGCTATCGATTTTTTTGCATGCTATAGCATGCTAGTTAACATTCGTGTCAGTCAGCTGTTGGCTCTCACGCTGGCCAATAGAATCTTCCTGGCTATTCGTGGCAGCCAGCTATAGAGTGTCATTTTGGCTAGTAGAAAGTAGCTGCAAACTACATGAAAACTGCCGTAGAAGCATGAAAAAATCGATTATTTTCCCTATCGATGGGAGCTGGGAAATGCAAAGTCGGTCTTGGCCTTCACGCTAACTTGGAGCATGTGCATGTAAATTTTGGTGCAAATCCGTCAAAAATTGCGGCCGTGAATTCTTTACATACACACACACACACATACACACCCACACATCCTGCGTTTTATAGATAGAGATATTCCGAAGAGAGACCCAATGTAGGCAAGCTCTTTTATAAAGTAGATATGAACAATGTACTTTTATAATAAAACTATTTTAACAGTAAATCCATTAGCCTTTTTGTTCGGAATCTTCTCCCACAAAATTATTCAGAGGATTTGAAAGAAATAACTAACATATAATAAATAATCCCATCTGGACATCATTTCAGCATCACTCTTACTAAGTCATTGGAAATATCATTTGAGTTTTATTTCCTATTCATTTATGTGAACCATTATTATGGCAACGACTATTCTACTTTCGTAATGTTGCCTCTCTGTACTGCTTTTACAAATACTTTCATGGTAATTGTTCGGATAACTCGTCGCTATGGTCCTTAGAACGTATGAATTTAAGTGCAACACTAGACTGGCGTCGAGATCTCATCAATTTACAGTTGAGCTGGCTCGATGTAGTTGTAACCTCTATGCTAACTGTTTCTTTTCTTGCAATTCTTGCTTGTGGAACTCCCTTCCGGCTCCATGTTTTCTAACCAACTTTAATCTGCAAAATTTTTAATCGTTATCTACTGGTCTTCTGATTGCTATTTTATCGTCAGACTTATTACTAATGTTTCTGTTCGTAATTCCTTTACACCTTGGAACGCCTCGCGGGTTAGTGGTTGTACTGCCTTGCTTGGGGTGACACCGATTAAAGATATTACGATCTTTGTTTAAAAAAGGACGAATAAAAAATCTCGAAATAAGGCCTTCTCGAGTTAAGGCCTGAAAAAGCCATGATGTTGATGTCACTCATACGCAGCCTCCCAGGGGAAATATTTTACTCAACCTTGGAAGAAAAATCATGTGTCGGTCTCTGATGAGATGGATCCTACAACAGGGCGAACATCGTTGAGGTGCTGCGACATTCCGTCTGCTGATATCAGTGACGCACTCTACTTGATAATTCGAGGTACATCGATTATGCGGGTTTTTTTTATTTTATTTTGCCCACACATGTTTTGACTGAAACTTTGCATCAAATCTTAGGTAGCGACTAATAATGTTAGCTAGTGTATTAACCGATGAGGTGTTGTCTTTTGGTGTGACATTATACTAGTAGACCGCTTTCATTATCAGGTATTGCCTACTGGCAGGAATTCTTTTAACACCCTGATGGCATCTACCAATTATAAAATTGCTTGCGGGAGACGTATGCATATGCGAAGCAGAATTGGACTCACCACTCCTCTGTAAAATCGTTGACCAACTTGCTACGAAAGCTGATCATAATCTGTGAGAAGTTCTACTGGCGGGCTGAATTCTGTTAATGCCGACGTCGCCAAATTGTGAATCGGCTGTGGAGACATTCGATTAGCTATTCGTAGTGTTTTCTATTATAGTGGATAATGATATTTTCAGTCGATTCCATGAACCAGTCATAATCGTCATATCTGCCTTCGAAACCATGGGATGAATTTGCTTTACGAAATATAAAGTATACTTGATACTTGATGTCAAGATGTCAGCTTTGACAGTACACAATATTTATAAAATCGGGACAGAATGCATCTACTGATACGATGCAAGTAGTTTCGACCTTTTTTCGTCAAGCAATTTTATTTGTCTGTCCTTCCTGGTCTGATCTTACCAACGACACCCCCTCAGGCAATTCATACTTTTCGTCTAGCTTTCATGGGTGGCAAGTCACCTTAAATGAGCATTTCCCCCGTGTCTTTTGTGTGTACTTTGGCTTTTCTCGTGAGTTTAACGGATATCCATCCTTGTACACATACTGAGTCCGTAAAAAGTACCACTGTGTTGAAGTGTTGGGATTCCATCACTGGACACAGCCAATATTCGATTTTAACGATGGCTCTTCCAAGTTCCATCGAGTCTCCAATGACAAAAGAAGCTAACATCGAGCCATACCTTTAATGTGTGTCTGTTTAGTTTGGTTTGGAAGGAAACGGGTCTAAAATACCGGCCTCGTCGTCTAGTCGTCTTTTTTTTTCTTTTATTCAAACAAACAGGTTGCAACTCGATAGCTCACTGGCCAACAAGACACCATTTTATTCTATACAGCAACATTACAAATTTATCTCGCCCGTACTCCAATTCTTGAGAGAAAATCGACGTATGAGAATGAAAACGAATAAGAAAAAAGATACATCATATATATGAAAACGTTTCTAGCATTTTTTGAATGCTAGAATCTTTTCGACGGTGTATTAAGTCTCTCGTTTGAAAAAATAAATAAGTACGCGCTGAGAATTTTGTGAAGAGCAAATATTTTCTAATTTTTTTCTACTTATAAAACAACTTTGAAGCCCCAAGGATAATATTAATTTGAAAAAATATGCTTGTAAATCAATATTTGATTAAAAAGACATTATTACTGTTATTCGTTATTATATATATATGATCAAGGAACTATAAAAACAACAAAACTTCCTTTTTTTCAGTTTCGCTCGAAAAAGGCTTTTAGTACTTTAGAAAGTTTTTCAAGCGAATAACGATAAATGATGGAACTAGATTAATTCAGGATAAAAATATGTTTGCGCATAGATACAACCATGTTAAAAAAGCAAGAACGAAAAGCTACACATTCGTTAAAGTTGTAAAACACATACGACATATTTTTTTATGATTGCAGGGGAGACAAACGAAGAGACGTTAGAAAAGATCAAAAGTCTAATACAATTATCTTTTAGCTTGATTCATAATTTATTTCCATCTTACAGAACTAATTTCAATAACAAATATATCTATCCCAACTATTAATCATATCTAACAGTCCAGAATGTACAATGTCAGCGCAAAAGGCAGTAGATTAACAAGGAATATCCTCTACAACCTACTGTAAAACCTGAGCTGCATTGAAGAAAGGCAATGCACGTGAAGTGGGTTCGTAATGATATTATTTATTTAGAGTTATTAAAAAGCAACGAAACACTAAATGCACATTTATATTTTTAGCAGCTGCAACGTGTCCATAAAGGTTTGGTTGAAAAGTAACCTGTTCTAGTCAATAAGGAAAATGACAAAAAAGGCCGCATACATAATAATAATAATAATAATAATAATGATAATAATGCAAGAAAAATTTGGAACGCGGTTCTAACTTACCTACAGTGTTCACCTCACCCTATATTGAGGAGCGCTTTTGACGCGATAAATTCTCTAATAAAAACTAGATTCAAGATTTTTTCGAAAACCTTTTCATAGCGAAACCTGCAGAATTTTATTTAAAAGATATAAAAAAACTGTCTGTTAAACACCAAGACAATGGAAATCATGGTATGTATATATAACTGAATAAAATTATCTTTTGAAGAATAAAGTTGATAATCAACCCCCCCTCAAGAAAAAACCCCGGAAATTATTCTATAATTGCGCATATCATACCGTTTGCAGAGTGTTACAGAAGGACATGGTCAACAATTGTCCGTAGTGCCCCGTGAGCGTCGTATTCTGACAGTGATCGATGGCCTTTGTTTGTGCTTTGGATATAAGTCCAAAACGGCGCGAATTCAAGAGTGGGCCGCAAGGATTCTGAAGCGTCGATACACCTCCCACACCCAGACTCGAGAGATTGATAAAAAACTACCCGAAGAGGGACACTGAGCCAACGTGTGATATGCTTTTCTGCCTCTTAGAATCCAAGCTGCTAGCACTCTCTCCTAATAAAACGACTAAGAAAAAGAAATGGTTCTTTTCGTTGATACCTGTTATGTAGTAGTTTTGGGACCCAGAGACGACACAGAACGCACCAAGAGACTAATGTTCTAGCCCAGTGATAAAATAACTCGAATATTAATTTTCAAGACAAACATACTGTTCTGGTGATTAATTGAACAAATTATTTTTTATATGTAAGCCTCATATTCTTTCGACGCAGTTTATAAAAGTCGAATTAAGCGCATTGAAAGTGGTTAAATTATGCTGGAAAATAAATATGTGTTGTGTTTTCCAGTCGTCATGCTATGGATTTATTGATTCAGCTCCGTAAATAATCTAAGATACGATTATTTTTATGAAAAACGTGAATTGGTTTCTTTGGAATATCGATAGGGAAACATCGCCGACGAAGATAATTTAGAAGCCAGAAGAATAATGCAGAAAGCCTGTTGTCAAGACAAATGCATTTTCCATGTAGCGATATGAGAATAGGAAGAGAGAACATTAGATTAAGGGAAGCAATAAGAAAGAAACAGTTAACTTTGTGCGGTGGTTAGCTCAGTTCCCCAAATACCAATAAAAAAGAAACCGCTGTTCAAAATGAAAGGTATCTAATACGAGAAAAGCATTGAATTGGTAGCAAAGGTTTTTTTTTTTGTGACGTGAAACCTAAGGAATCCCTCAACCGAAAAGGACATTCGCTGTGTTCAATCATGAAGGAAAGTGAAGACGGAGTAGGAAAATGATTTGCTTCCTAGAATGGATTTTATTTTTTACGGGCATTGAATATCGATAGGGATATTGAGTCTCGCTTAATATGACGCCTCTTTTCACCGCTTTTGTTCAACACCGTCGTATGGCAATAAATGCGTACTTGAGCTTCAGCCACACAAAATTAAAGATGTACCATCGGAGATTTTTTCTTCATCCAATTCAAGGCTCAAGAAAAATTGAAGGTAGAGGGTTACTGAATAAGTTATCTGGCATGAAAGTAAGAGGAAGTAGCAGAACGTGAATATTACAAGGATGCGGAGGATAGAGTTAATGACCGATTCTATACCATTTCAAGTTCAATTTGGGATTAATCAGTCATTTTGGGACTAAGCAAATTCATAATGAAATAGTTAAGTTCAAAATGGAAGAGTCAAATTCAAAATGGGACATAACAAATTCAAAATGGGATAGCCAAATTCAAAATGAAATAGTCAAAATCAAAATGGAATAAGCAAATTTGATTTGGGATTAGCCAGTTCAAAATGGATTATGCAAATTCAATTTGGGACTGAGCAATTCTTTTGATAAAAAAGACTTTAAAATTAAATATTTTCATGATGAAATAATAATGTTCAACTAAACTTTACTAGTAAAATATTTTATCTTCTAGGAGCAATCAATAAATCAAGAAAATTCATGAAATATATATGTATTTTGGATGCAAATTTCAGCGCTTAAAATCTCTCACTATACCTATCTTTTTTCAAACTCTGTCTTTATATAATCATTCAGTATTTCCTTGCTGCTTTTTCTTAGGATTTTTGTGATTTATCCTATTGTCCCCCAAATCATTTCATTTTGAATAATTCTCTCTGATTTTCTCTTTTTTAACACTATATACAGTCTATCCGTCTCTTTCTTCTCTTCTCCTTGATTGTCTTACCAATGAAAGTGCCAGAAACTCTAACTTTGACACAAATTTATCCATTCAAGAATAGCCAATTGTAAGGAATTGATAGTAAAATCTACGCAACGCTTCGCTCTGATTTTAGTTATCTGATTTACCACGCAGTTGATTTTTTAATCCATGATATTTGTTTATTGAAACGCGGAGATAAGTTCAAAAAATTTTTCCATAATAAATCTGTTTAGTCCTAATTCAAACTTGCTTATTTCATTTTGAATTTGCTACGTCCCATTCTGAACTTGCCTATATCATTTTGAATTTGCTACATCCCATAATGACTTTGGTTAGTCCCAAATTGAACTTGAAATGGTATAGACTTAAGAGGTTAAATTTGCAGTATTTAGGGAAATATCCTAACCTAATATGTCTACGACATTCTAAAGCAGTATATTTTTTTAAATTTTGTCTTACACTCCGTTTTAGATATTGCCCCCATTCATGTTACAATTACGGTCTTAAATAGAGAAGCATTATCACAAAAGAATTAATATTGCGTTGACATTTTGTTTCATAGTAACAGCATTACTCACCGGAAGTAAGTTCTAGCAGAAAGTTTAGCGCCGGTCGGCTGGATCGGTTTGGCCCCATAAACATATCGCAAATGCATCTTTAAAATACGTTTAAAAATCTAAAGAAATAATTTATAAAGATCGGCTGAGTACATTTTAAGACGAAATGTAGATGTGTATAAAAGAATTTGAGACATTGATCCAATCAAGGTTCAAAGAGCAAAATCAGGATACTGCTCTGTTGTAATTATAATGTTTCCCATAATTCCACCGAACACGTACCGGTCTCTTAAGAGGTCATACTGCCTTTAAGGAGATATTCCGATCCAAGTTAAGATTCGGTAGTCGTGTAATTATCGACAGCGATAGTTAAGCACATTTTGTAGTGATTATCCAAATGAATTTGATCCGTTCTAAGCAAAAACAGTATTTTGCTGTGTTTAGCACGTATTTCGAAACCATCCTTTAGAAAATAAAGAATCCCTATTGCAATGTTTTCCTCCGTTTAAAAAAGTGTTTCAATGACATCAGTTTTAATTTAATATTTCTTATCCTGAAACAAAATATATGAAATCTTTTCAAAATATGTCCCAAATATATTCATATCTTCTATGATTGTATTTTGGCTCGACTGAATGGTTATGTAATAAAGGTACAAGGATATGATAATGAATTTTGGGCAATCTTCTCACAGATGAAGAAGAGACTTGAGACCACAGAAATGTGGTTCTTCAAAAGGATGCTGAGTTTGTATGCGACATCTTCGTCTATGTGTCGTGTTCATTCAGGACATGGTGCTTCTGGCCATTGACACTTACCTGTGCTTTGTGGCTCTTAGTAAATTTTGATTCTTTTGCTATCTTTCCTAATCCCTTTTCTGCCAATAATTTACACAAGCTCGTTAGGTAGTTTATCGGCTGCTTTCCTATGTCCCTCTTTCTTGTGAGTGTCATATTTTCTAAGCCCACTTTCCTACTTATGTGCCCTATAAATTTCAGCTGTCTCTTTATGATGTTAAGTATGTCATTTTGACTTCATTATCTCTAAAAGAAATCGTCGGTATTCACATGTTCAGTCTATTATACACTCAGCATCCTTTTGTGGAACCACATTTCTGTGGTCTCAAGTCTCTTCTTCATCTGTGAGAAGATTGTCCAGAATTCATTGTCATATCTGAGTACCGATATTACATAACAGTTCAGTCGGACCAAAATATAATCATAGAAGATATGAATATATTTAAGACATATTCCGAAAAAGATTTAATGTTTTGTTTCAGGATAACAAATATTAAATTAACATTTCACCAAGGAAAACAGTCTTTTTCTTCTCCATTACGCCACCAATCGTAGAATATATTTGAACGGGTAGCACTCATCTTCATCTATAAATATTTTTGTTTATTTTAAAAGAATGCTTTAAGAAAATAATGCCGAACTGAAGAATATGATGTCTATGAAAGAGAATACCTGTCATCAATCTTATTTGACAGGATCCAATTATTTTTCTTGGCTCAAAGCTGTAACCTCAAATTATAAGTCGACTGCCAAATCATTCTTTTGACCTTCATTGTTAGAAGATATTGAGAAGCAAAATGGCAGTTATGGGGACGATGAGCCCGGGAAATAAGTAACTGGAAAAAATGCACGAACATTACATGCTATCTCTCACAACCTCCAACCTCTCTCAGTATATATATATATATTACTTATTATAAAACGCAGATTGTGTGTGTGTGTGTGTGTGTGTGTCTGTAACGTTTATATATTGGATCGGATTTCTACATTTTCAACCGATTTCAACAAAACTTCACAGGACTACATAAAATTACCTTGTGGTGGTTCTAACAGCGCCAAAATGGGAAAAATACAATTGTTTTTGCACAAAATCAATTTGAAAACACGATTAAAAGACATCGTGAAAATGGAAGGGGGACAACTCACATCGGGTTGTTTATGTGTGTGGGTTCCTTTAAATATGGGATCGGATTTTCTATATTTTGCAGCCGATAAGACAAAAATTGACTTTTTTTTT
>CAHIKZ030000740.1:265000-280000 GCA_903632075.3 Acanthosepion pharaonis
TTTTGAAGGAAAATATTAACAGAAACAGATTTTTGACAAAACAAAATATTACCAGCAATAAAGAATTTTGTCAGTAGCCCATTGGGTTTGGTGAGCCTTGGGACAAAATAAACCAAACGAATCTAAACCAAAGAATACATATTCTATTCATACAAATCTATCCTAAAAATGTTGTCGGCATTAAATAACCCATTGAGGTTGATATGCCGTAAAACAAAATAAACCAAACCAATCTAAACCAAAGAATACATATTCTATTCATACTAATCTATCCTAAAAATGTTGTCAGCATTAAATAACCCATTGAGGTTGATATGCCGTAAAATAAAATAAACCAAACCAATCTAAACCAAAGAATACACATTCTATTCATCATACGAATCTATCCTAAAAATGTTGCCGGCATTAAATAACCCATTGGGGTTGATATGCCGTAAAACAAAATAAACCAAACCAATCTAAACCAAAGAATACATATTCTATTCAAACGAATCTATCCTAAAAATGTTGTCGGCATTAAATAAGTCATTGAGGTTGATATGCCGTAAAACAAAATAAACCAAACCAATCTAAACCAAAGAATACACATTCTATTCATATGAATCTATCCTAAAGATGTTGTCGGCATTAAATAACCCATTGAGGTTGATATGCCGTAAAATAAAATAAACCAAACCAATCTAAACCAAAGAATACACATTCTATTCATCATACGAATCTATCCTAAAAATGTTGTCGGCATTAAATAACCCATTGGGGTTGATATGCAGTAAAACAAAATAAACCAAACCAGACCATCCATGAAAACTGTTTACCAACGCAGGTTTCAGAACCTCATAACTGAAGGTTGATATTCTGTTGCTCTAACAGTTTTATTGGAAGATGATTGAGGATGCGGACATTTCAGAGATATTGATGGTCAGAAAAGTTGGATGGAATAACTAATAAGGGAGAAGTCGGATCAATGGAAGTGTAATAAGAATAAATGTTTGTCGTTTGACAGAAACCTGAAAAGCTTTGCAGGTCTTTGATATCGATGAAAGTAAGTGCGGAGGGGATTTGACCGTCTAGCAGGTGATTACAATAGATTGAAGAACAGACACATGCAGAGAGGATGTAAGTTGAAAGAGATGTAAGCCAGCACGCTCATACATAAAGAAAGCACTGCATGACGTACGGACATGAGATAAACGAAGAAAGAATAAAAGAAGTAAAGATGATGACAAATAGAGATACACTGGATATATGGTTAGTAAGAGGGTCTCGTACAAAGAGGATTGGTCCCGGAATAAGTTACGTTTCTTGGTCTATATGCCGTGTCCTTTCAAGGCGTTGGAGATCAAGGCTCTCCGCAATTTCCTATCATATGCCAGTTAGTTATGTAACATGAGTGATACACGCTTAGGCGATCATATAGATTTCGATACATGACTAATGAGGCAGATTTTTTCCCGAAGTAGGTTGCCATTTCTTTCTACAGTAGACCAGTTGCCATGTTATAGAACTCAGTCTGTCCTATTTATTTATAGCAGGGGAAGATTCATACCTACCCCAAGGCTATTAGCACGTAAGTAAATGTAATGAATTCGACTGGAATTCGAACTCGGCTCTCCGATTCCTCCATCTAGCCGCTATCTATGACTCCACCATGTCCAATGGAGCTTTTATTAAAATTATGTTATCTCTCTTAAAACTTGCTCGAGAATCCATTTACTCAGGTTCGCTAATTGGATTATAAGTTGTTTTTTCTCGGTTCCTCATGTTTTCAATCTATCTTGTAAGTATCACATTTTCCAAGCCCTCTTTCTTCAACATTTACCCTAGAAATTTCAAATGCATCTTCCTGATGTTAAGTATATGACCTTTTTGTTTCCATTTTATCTAAAACTTGTCTTTGCTCACAATGATTTGTCCAATCTAGCATCCTCCTTTACAACCACATTTCTGTTGCTGCAAGTCTCTTCTTCATCTGCGAGCAGATTGTCTAGCATTCACTGCCATATAGTAGAACTGATAAATCTGTAACATTTCAGTACGTTTTTTGTTTTGGATTCTGTCTATATTTATTTTTTTTAAATGGTAGAAAACTGTCTAATCTGATGGTAGATATAGCTCTTATTTACACTAGATGCAAACATTTAGAGAAAGTCCCGTTTTAACACCAAAGTGAAAAAGGAAGACATGCTTAGTAATCTTAAAAGAATGCTTGACTTTAGCGATGGGATTTACCAGACAGAAAACGATGGTAGGGTTGGTGTAAGCACACAACTAAATTGGAGCCCCGTACAGGAACATACGGGCATTGTCAAAGATCATCCAGTTTGTTCGGTATTTCTTTATTTAGAAGATTTATGCATTCGGAATTAATCCTTTGTTACCAACAGAAGGTGCTGCCTGCGACGACAGGCGTACTAGAGCTGGACTGTTGTTAATACTGACTTCAGATCCCATAAGGTATCTGGCGTTTAGGGGGATGTTGCTAAATAAATCCTATCTTGGGTAACAAATTTGGCTGTAAGTAGGTGCCTTCCACTCCTTGTTATATTATCATGTACACACAATTGTTAGTTAGTTTACTTTCTCAGTGTTTCCTCTTGAATTACTTTAGCTATTCTACTAAAACGAATAGTAAAGAAAATAACAAGATTTCTTGCAAAAATGTTTCTCTGTGATTGTTACGTGCTTGAAAAGTTTTGTAATATGTTTCACAGAGATAATAATAAAAAAAAATCGCTACCGTTCTACCCACTAGATCGAAGAAACACGTACAAATCATGAGTATTACAGATGAAAAAGTAACAAAAACTATTTATTGTGAAATATGGAACATCAATATAAAAAGGTAATCATACAGTAAATGCGCCTGAAGCTTTAAATTGTCATTTCTTTATAAATCGTGAACAAAAAAAAATAGACTTGAAGCGACAGTGATGTCATTTAATCTGTTGGATGCTGAGGATATCATGGAACTTTTTTTTAGACGATTAGAAACTGCAACCGGAAAAAGAGAAAATTTAAAAGAAGTTTGAACTACTGGGAGAAAAAAAAAATTGTTGAATTTAACGTTTCAAAAGATATGGACCTTGGAATAAGTAAAGAGAAAATGTGGTCTGAACATGGAATGTAATTCTGTGGACACCAAAAGAGAGGAAACCGTAGAGAACCGTGTTCGCCAACGTCCTGAAGGCTCACAACACACACAGACACCCCACCACCATACAAACACACACACACACACAGAGAGAGAGAGAGAGAGAGAGAGAGAGAGAGAGAGAGAGAGGGTGGAACTTGTATCAATCTATGGAGAGATATGAAGTATATTTAAGGTTATGAATAATGTACCTGAGAAGAGTGGGCGGAACTGGAAACTATGAATTTTAGTTTAGTTGTCTAATAGCGATAATTACCCTGGAGTGGGATAAGTAAAAAAAGAAAAGAAAAGAAAAAGAAAAAGAAAAGAAAAGAAAAGAAAAAGAAAAGAAAAGAAGAAGAAAAAGAAAAGAAAAGAAAAGAAAAAGAAAAAGAAAAAGAAAAAAAAAGAAGAAAAAAAAAAAAAAAAAAAGAAAAGAAAAGAAAAGAAAAGAAAAGAAAAGAAAAAGAAAAGAAAAGAAAAGAAAAGAAAAAAAGAAAAGAAAAAAAAGAAAAGAAAAGAAAAAAAGAAAAAAAAAAGAAAAAAAAGAAAAGAAAAAAAAAGAAAAGAAAAAAAAAAAAAAAAAGAAAAGAAAAGAAAAAAGAAAAGAAAAGAAAAAGAAAAGAAAAGAAAAGAAAAGAAAAAGAAAAAGAAAAAGAAAAGAAAAGAAAAGAAAAAGAAAAGAAAAGAAAAAGAAAAAGAAAAAGAAAAAGAAAACGGATATTTTGCAATAGTAGAAGAAAGGGAATTCTTTAAAGTAAAAGAAAAAAAATCGAATTCATTTGTGAATGTTTTTTCGCACTGATTTTAATGTCTTCCTATTTCGATGAGAATGATTTGAATTGTAGTCAAACCAGTAAGAAAAAAAAACATTATTTGGAATGAAGTTCGTATTTTGTGGACAGAGGTTTGTGAATTCCTTGATTGCTTTGAGGGAAGAAAAGTAAGTTAGTAAAGAACTTTTATGAATTCTTCAAAATATTCCCAACCGGGCAAATAAAGCTCCAACTTAAGGCATTTTTCTGCAAAATGATGCTTCCAGCGATTCCTGTTTTTCGTATAGTCAATATATATATATATATATATATATATATATATATATATATATATATATATATATATATATGCGAATGTATGGTAGAAGGTGTTTGTGTGAATATGTATGTTAATGCACAAAATTCTGCGTTTACCTGATCTGGTTATGAATAAGTTATATCTGGAAAAATTGATGCTAGTCTAAAAGATTTGTTACTGCAAAATTCACTAAAATCCAAGTTTCGACATCAAATTATCCTCACAAAATAGCGATTGACCCCTTGAAGAGGTTAAGATTTTAGTGTTCAGGGGAGCATCCACGCGGGAGTCTTTTCCACAGGTAACAGCTACTGTAGAACCAGTCACACTTTTTGAAAGGATTTTTAATTAATAAATGATTCATATTTTGTAATAATGTATCTAAGAAGTTCTCAGTTTCAATTCATAGTTTTCTCTTAGTTTGTTCAGCTATTTAACCCATAGATCGGGGAAATGAATTCATATCTTTTTTAATTACATTAACGGGAAAAATAGTAAAACATTTTTGGTACAACCGAATTCATAAACAAACATCTATCTATCTATCTATCTATCTATCTATCTATCTATCTATCTATCTATCTATCTATCTATCTATCCTTGTATTTTCGTGTGTATGTATGTATCTATCTATCTATTTCGTATGTAAGTATGTATGTATGAATCTATCTATTCGTCTGTCTGTATAGGTGTGTGTGAGTGTTTTCATGTCTATATATATAAATAAATGTATATATGTTACAGGTATGTCCATGTAGCGACCAATGCATACCTATATCCACAAGAACACGATAAAATTGGTTTTAGGTCGTCTCGCTGGGAAATCGCCTTTGGCACAAATTGAAGTCACTTTCCCAAGGATTCCAACGTGACTTGGAATATTGATATTTCGCCAGGATGATATCGAAAATTTTACTGAAGGTCGACAGAATATTTCTCAAAGAGGTATGTGTGTGTGTGTGTGTGTGCGCGCGTGCTTGAGTTTATTTGGATCCTGCGGTCCCAAAGTTGTATTGAGAGATCAGAGGAACAGAATCTTTACTCGGGCTCTGAGCCATGTCCACAGGAAATAGAATTAAAGAGACAAAGACAGAAAGAGAAGAATTGAGAATGAAGGTGAGTGAAAGAAAGAGAATAGAGAAAAAAAAGCGTGAGATAGAGGGAGAAAAAGAGAGAGAAAGAGAGAGAGAGAGAGCCTGAAAGACAAACCAGTGATCAACAAAAAAAAAGAAAAAAAAGAAAAAAAAGCGAAAGCGAAAATAAAAGCGAAAATAAAAGCGAAAGTGAAAGCGAAAGTAAAAGAGACAAAAGGAAAGGGACATAATGAAAGCGGGGGAAGTGAAAAATATGAATAAAGAAAGAGAAGGAAATATAGCAAATGAAAAAAAGAAAGAGAAAGAGAGGGAAAATCGTAAAAGGAAGAGAGAAGAATCTGAATAGAGAGTAAATGACGTCGAATGAAGAAAGCCAGAGTGAACAGGTTGAAAGCAAAATTCAACGAGGCAAAATGAAAAAGAGAGAAAGAGAGATACGGAGAAAGAAAAAATAGTATAGAGAGGAAGAGAAGAGAAGGGAAAGAAAGAAAAAAGAAAAATCGAACGAAAAAGAGCAACGGAGAGAGAGAGAGAGAGAGAGAGTGAGGAAATAGAGAGTAATCGAGATGAAGTAGAAGAAAGAAAGAAATGCATCTAAACATAAAAATAATGTTCAACCCCATTGGACATTATAAAATACTCTTTAAATTTCGTTCATTTTTAAAAAAGTTAAAATTCGGACAGAACTTATGGGATGACCTGATATAAGATATAATTTAGTTCGTTTTTCCAGGTTTCACGTACGATTTCATTTTCAAGTCACTTTTCATTGTTCTTTGGATTACCATACCTGAAACTCATCTCTCACGTGCCAAAGGTCTTATGAATTAAGTTGGTTTTTTTCTACTGTTCGCTCTTTTTTTAAACTTATTCACCATTCTCTTGATGGTTCTTCAGTGGACTTAGAAAATGGAAGCCTGATAATGAATGTTGGTACCCTTGCCGAAGGCCTGAATGATCTTTTTCTTCTTGGGTCTGACAAACACCCTCCCCCAAAAAAACAACAAAAAAAAACAAAAAAAAAAAAACAATTTTAATCTGCCCTCTTTTTAGTTGAATAACTCAAAGGGTTTTTCAGTGATTCTTACGAAAAAGGGTGTCAAGATGGCTAAATGCCTTATTTAAAAACCTGGAAAAAAGAAACTCAATTAATTTAGTGATTTTTTTTTTTTAGATATTAAACATTTTGTGGGATGTATAATTATGCTGTTACACGATTTGGACAATTTTACGGTTACACACATATATATATATATATATATATATATATATATATATATATATATATACGCATACATATATACATACATACATACATACATAAACACACACACACATACACACACATATATATATATATATATGAATTGGATGACATAAATATTTCTATGTTTGTTATTTAGATGACATGTAGGAGTAAAAATAATCACGAAATTTCCCATTGTTCTTGCAACCTTTGCCAGTGCTTGTTACAGGATTTAAAATTTTTTTTCCTAGAACCAAAAATGTACTTTGATATTTCATTACTGTAAATCCTTCCTATCAGATAGAAGTTCAACTCAAATAGATGGAAAGAAAGAGAGAAGGGTGACTTTGGAGTAGCATGAATTTGCGTATTCTTCCCGTCCCCCCGAAATGCATTATATATTTCGCTTTCGGCTTTTCCCCATCACTAGTTTTCTGGACAAAAACCGATTTGTGACTTCAGTGCCAAGAGAACGAGTACCGGAGGTGACACACTAAGGCTGTTGCACTTTAATAACTGTCTTGTCAATTTAGTCACTAGCAACAATAAGCTGTCGTCTCTATTGTCAACCTTGACATCTCTTTTCTCATATAGCTTTATATTCACCACTAGGTATCTATCTATCTCTCTATCTATCTATCTATCCTCGTTTTATCATTTTCTATCTATCTATCTATCTATCTATCTATCTATCTATCTATCTATCTATCTATCTCCGTTTTATTATTTTCTATCTATCTATCTATCTATCTATCTATCTATCTATCTATCTATCTATCTATCTATCCTCGTTTTATCATTTTCTATCTATCTATCTATCTATCTATCTATCTATCTATCTATCTATCCTCGTTTTATCACTTTCTATCTATCTATCTATTATCTATCTATTATCATCTATCTATCTATCTATCCTCGTTTTATCACTTTCTATCTATCTATCTATCTATCTATCTATCTATCTATCTGTGAATAAATATTTATCTCTGTGCTCATATGTTTGCATATTGTGTTCGATATATATTTACTAACTAATGTATTGATTTGTTGCCCGATCAATCAATCTCTTCTGCACTGTGCGCGTGGGCTGACCGCAGCGTCCAATTACTCGCGCCGTTGCGACCTGGGCATGCGTGGTAAGTTGTTACCATGAAGAATTTAGCAATTACATGTCCCAACGCATTGGAATGCCGTCACCATCATCCCTCGATTGCATCCACATTTCCCGCTATTGCAATTGGCATGGTTATCTCCAAGGTTTGGGCAGCTTGTTATCCGAGCTTTGGCATTAGTCCTCTTCGATGTTTGGCACAAAGTGGATTCGCACGTGATAAGCGATGAGATTGAAAGATAGACTAAAAGATGAGCTAGCAACGAAAGTCGAGATTTGTATAGCAAAAAGAAAAGCTTTTACATTCTCCCCTTTTATTCCCCCTTCTTCGAGAGAAATATTGTAAATAAATACGAACCTTTCAATCGTCGACAATGTTCAAACACATATACCCGTCCTTGTAAGTGATGAAATATTTCCCAGCCTACAACCACTTTCCCCACATATGCCACCTCGCAAGCTTATCGATGCTTTATCGACATTTCCTTGCAAAATGTCCTGACGAGCTCCATTCCCAAGCTCCACCAGTTCAGACCTTTACAGTTAAGACATACCATGTTATGTACACAGAGGCACACTTTCCTTATTTCCTTCTTATTCCCTTGGTAAGAAGGAAGTTTTATCCGGATAGCCCTTTTCCAAGGGTCGCCTTTTGTGGAACTAATCCTCGGGAGATTTCCTTCCCCGTCTACGTAACATATTAAATCAAGGGAAGCGTCCAACTTAGGATAGTGTTCAGAGCATAAACGCGGCCTTATAGGCGATAAATTATTTTCTACCTGTACAGTACCTTTCCTACAGACACACCTCGAACGCTTATCGCTACACGCAGAATGTTCTGATGAGCTACATTCCTAAGTCCCATGAGTATAAACGGTTACAGCTAATGTCCGCCATAACATGGTGCTTTTCGAAGCGTAGCTTAGATGAGGCACAAGGCCGAAAGTATGGAGCACCCAGCAAGGATCGAACTCACTACTCCGTCTTAATTGTTCTAGCGAGACAAGTTTGCTAACCATTACACCGCTTCGAGGTGCCTTAGTGACTTTCCAAGTGCAGCTTAGATTTGGCACAAGGCCGAAAGTATGGAGCACCCAGTAAGGATCGAACCCACTACTCCGTCTTAATTGTTCTAGCGAGACATGTTTGCTAACCATTACACCGCTTCGAGGTGCCTTAGTGACTTTCCAAGTGCAGCTTAGATGTGGCAGAAGGCCGAAAGTATGGGGCACCCTGTGAGGATCGAACTCACTACTTGGTCCTAATTGATCCAGCGAAACAAGCTTGCTAACCCTTATATCACGTCGAGGTGACAAATCCGTCATTCCGTGTACACAAAAGTAAACGATATTCATCGACTTCGTATTACATTGGGCATGGTATTTTGGGGGTAATGGATTACCTTTGTCTAAATTTTGAATATAAGACCAAAACGGCGCGAAGTCGTCAGAGAATAGCAAAAATACTAAAGCGTCGATACTCTTTTCACACTCAGGTTCAATTGACTGGCTAAGGTTCGCGTGGTGAGATATTACCCCACGTTCCCCTAAGTTCTTCCTCTTGTTATCTCCTAGAATCAATGGCAACCTGTTTGTCCCTATCGTATAATAAAATGAATAAGAAAATGAAATCATCTTTGATTAATACAATTTATGAAGTGGCATTGCGGTCCGAATGGATGAAACCAGTATACAACAGCAAGAAAGGAGTTCTGTTCGGACAGCTTCTTCAAAAGATCTGCTTTTTGTAGAACAGATAACGGTTAACCCTAGATTTTAAGAGACTATGCAATCGTAGAACAAACTGGTCCCCGACAAATTAACCTCCTAATGTCTAGGGTCAACCGTTATCTATCCTACATAACCGTATCCCTGGTTATAATGATAAACTTCTTCGGACAGCAAGGCCCCTGATGAAAAAATTGGAGTCTTTGAGGAACGTGGAACCACATCTTAATTGCTGTTATTTCCAGATGCTCCCTGACTCAGGGCGATAGAATCTGTCAGAGTCCCAGCTATGGGAAATAGTGAACTCTCAACAGAAAAGCAAAACATTATGAAAGTAAAAATAATATCTTTTTACAGTAAAAATACAAGCAATACAATTTTAAAAGAAAATGATCCACAATACATTTTATAGCAATATGTCCTGCAATACATTTTATATGTACTTGAATGCAGACAACTGTGTTTAAAATATATTTAATTAAATATGTTTAGTTAAATTGTGTTAAAAATATTTATATTTCAACATTAAATAACCCTTAGAGGTTGATAGGTCGATAAGCAACATGAAATTTTTTCATGACATTAATCCATATAATATCCTACAATTCATTAAGACAAACTGCATTCCAAAATATAACTTCAACAAAACTACAATGTAAAACACACATATCACCACCTCTATTAATTATGTCAATACAAACATGTGTATGCACAAAAGCTTAGTATCCTCTACCATGTATTCAATTGTGAAAGCAGAATAACATAATTTTATTACTTCAACGCTCAGAAAATTAAACTTCGATATTAAATGACCCATGACGTTGTTGATGTGCTGTTAAACAACAAATCAAATCAAATCCTACATATCCTCATAATCTATAATTCTATAACGCTCATAAAACAACGCCATTTATTTAGCCTCTACATTGAGAGGCTCTCGGTTTGTGTATTGGTTGAACAATAACGTTAAGTGAATAGTAGACACGAAAGGCTTCAAAAGGATAGAAAGTATTCATGAAGACAATAGTCTAAATGCAAACAGCATCAATAATAACATCTCATCCAAGCAATAAAATTGAATTAATGCAACTGACACTGATTTAAATATTGAGTCGTTTTAGTGGTCCTTTTCTTAAAAAACATAAATATCCACCCAGAAGTCACTCAAGGTAGACGGTTGTTTAAATGACTATTACAAAGATATGTAGGTTAGATATCGGTTGTCTCTAGATTTGAAGTGATCACGGGAGACTGTTCCCCAGAGAAACGGTTCTAGGGAGAAAGCTTTGTAGATCTTACTAATGAAAATGAAGTAAATGAGGGCGATTGTGTGTGTGGTATAGTGGGTGCTAGCAGTAAAGGTCTTAGCTGATGGAACAATGGAATGTAGTTCCTCTGAACAGTTGTCATAGAAATAGCGATGAACTTGTGCCTTTTCATATATAGGAAGCTATAATGTTGAAAACAATTCATCACCAACATATAGTTGTGTCAGCGCTTTAAAATTTTGACAAAAGGTTGCAAAGTGAGAATTTGTCAGCTTCAGGCCAGATATGGCATCGATACTCCATTTTTAATGGCATTTGTTTGGCATTTTATGATATCATAATTTGTATTTGTCAGTTTTTCGAAATAAATTACTAAAATGTCAAGATTGCTAAGTTGCCTTCTTGCAAAGGCTAATTCGCTTTAATCTTAAGTTGGCATTGAAAGGCTAAGAAAAGAAATTGTTTTGATTTGAATGACTCAGCAATTTAATGATAAAAGCTAGAAGAATATTCATAAATATTTGAAGAGAACAAATCGGAAATGAATAATAATAAAACATTTATTACTGAAAATTTCTTTCAAATGAAATTTCGAAAATATATTTATCTACATCAAGAAAGAACCAGTACGTGTTGTAAGAAATAAGTAACCTATATCAGTAACACATTATACGCACACAGGTATATATATATATATATATATATATATATATATATATATATATATATATATATATATATATATATATATATATATATATATAGTGGACTCTCCTGTCGTATTCGACGAATGACAGCTCAGTTCCTAGGAACCGACAGCCCACATATATGATTTGATAAAGTAGTGCAGGCTTTGTGCAGAACCAACTACCCTTTTTGAAGACCCTCCGCAGGTTTTGAATTGAGTTGTCCTTCTTCTACACCAGTTGCCATCCAAAGCTGTCTGTCCTGCTATTTACCCATAGCTGGAGAGAGAAGGATTAATACCTTTACCAAGAACGTAAGTGAATGTAATGGATTCGACTGGAATTCGAACTCGGCTCTCTGATTCTTCCATCCGAGCCACTATCAACTACTCCACTATGCCTACTGTAATCCAGGTAGATCCTATAAATATAAAATATTAAAACTGATCCACAAAACAGAGCTCAATATATATATATATATATATATATATATATATATATATATATATATATATATATATATAAAAATATATATGAAGAAAATATAAAAAAAAAAAAAAATCCTTATATACAATTTATACTGTTTTAATGTTAATATGTCAACGTCGGACGTTTCGGTCTAATAAACCATCTTCAGGACATATTTATAAATATAACATTATCAATACAACATGACAAAGACGATGTACATAAGAACAAGACTTACCCAAACAAATAACTGAAAGTTTTATAAAATCAGCGCTCCGTTTATAAGGATTTTGTTTGTTTTTTTCCGTATATATTTTTCTCCATACTGTCGGATCTATATTCATATATTTGCTTACACACAAACACACACACACACACACACACACACATATATATATATATATATATATATATATATATATATATATATATATATCAAAGAAAAACAAAAAACCGAAACCGTTGATGGAACCGAACCAACGGTCAGCTTGCCAAAACCTAAAACTCTTTTCGAGATGAGGAACACAAGAAGAGTAATCTGAAGGGCCATAGATAACGATTGACATTGCATTAAAATTTTTCAGTTTGAAGTCTGCTGGAAACCATGGAACCGGAAGTAATTTCCCCAAGCGAGAAGTGCGAGAAAAGAAACTGTTAACGTAGAATGTGCAATTACATCTCGCCAACTCAAGTGTAAATTGGTTAGAGCTTGTCGCTTATCTAGAACTGCACTTAAATTAAAAAGTATAGGTATATATCATCAGAACAATTAACATGAAATTATTTATAGAAAAGGCCCATGGAGGCAACATTATGGCGGCAAGAAAGAGGCTGAAGCCGAGATGCCAGACCAGGACCAATAATATTGCTGATTCTTCTTTGGCTTTTAATGATTTGCTAAGGAAGTGATTTCTTGATGCGATCCGAACGTGTGGCACATTTGGAGAGTGCTTGAAAACCGTCCCACACCTAATCTATGTGAGAATAATTGGACAGGCGGAACCGTTCAAAAGCTGTCGATGGTGTTAGCATAAAGTCACAAGTTATCGTGACCGTGGGCTTGTATGAGCTGCTCTTGGTTAAAAAAATGATCACGCCGGATTAGGGGCTCTCTCTCTCTCTGTTGTGGCCTGTTTAGGGGCCAGAAAGAAAGACACGGAAGATGAAGGTAAGTTGAAAAAGTATATTGAAGATATATGCAAAACAATAGTGTTAGTAATAAGCAGATTAGCACTACGTCTACTACTCCACACTCTGCGCTCCGTCCGACTCTCGCAGTTTGTATTTATGAGAGAAGGAAGAGTTCATTATACTGTAAGAGGGTTTATCACAGCACTCTTCCAGAAATTGTAACTAAAGCCCACTCAACATAGCTGCAGTATTAGTCGCTCGGGGTTAGTCGTAATTATGCTTCCGCCTCCAAATAATTCCTGATCCAAGCGATGTCATAGAACAAAAGCTTTGTTCGAAACAGAAGGAGTTGAATGAAGTTTTCAGGCTCACAAGAAACACCGGCTATAGTCAATATGGAAACTCTCTCCAAAAATGACACTACGCCTCTGGTGGATGTTTTCTGTGTCCTTTCAAACATTTGTTCAAGATTTGAGTCACAATAAAGTCATCGTTTTTAGGAGAGAAATCAAATTAAAACGAAATAGAGAAGTGGGAAATATCGAGACACGCCTGCCAATCAGAAAAGCTATTAATATTAATGAAAATTGTTCATTAATTTCAAAGCTTAATTAAAATGGAGCAGGGATCTACTGACAAGATTTATATTCTGACATTCCAAATATTACTATTTTGACACTCGGACTATTATCTTCATCTTTGTTGTTAATACCACTACGTTTTGCCCATTGTTGATTCGGGTAACCATCAGCAGATTTCGAATTGGATTCTTTATTTAATCTACGAGTATAGATTGTTCTCACTTCGCTGTGTAACTTAGGGTAAAGAGAAACATTGGTCAATGCAGTAAAGCATGCAAGCAGCAGTAGCTTTGTAGTTAGCCTAGGTTTAAGACTCCAAGTTCTAGACTCGGAATTGTCCCAGTGCCAAGAGAATTAATGTATTGGTTCGTCAAGCGTTGATTGGTACGATTGTAATTGTGAGTTCAATCGCTTGGCTAAGTAGTACGAGGAATAATTAAAGAACTAAATAAGATCTAGATGAGATATCGCTAGACATGAGAACAATCTCTCCCCGTAGGGTTTAGTTCTAAATCCGCTGAAGGTTACCTGGATTAACAGGCACCTGACTAAGGCCGGAAAACGCAACCGCCGAAATGTGATAATGAGACGGAGTCGCGGTGGAATCATGGACAGCGATTCAGATTGAGGAATCGTACAGCCGTATTACGTTAATTTACGGGAAAGATATAAATGCATCTCCTCTCTCCCAGCTCTGGTTAAATAAAAGGAAAGACTTGATCCTGTAGCCTTGTGTAGAAACCGCTCTAGGGGAAGGAAGACTTTGAATTCAAGACCGTATGTAGCCCTGGTTGAGCACATTCTATATGGTTAATGAAAGGATCGTGGTTTGTATAATGACTGTGTAATGTCAAAAGCGGTTGGCCTTTGATTGTTGGTTGATAACACCAAAGATGCGAACAATAGTTCTAGTGCAAAGAATGGTAAGTTCTCATACCAGAAATTCAGACAGAAGTTCCAAGTCCCATCTAAATTGAAGTAATATGACAAAAGTATACTTCTTTAAAAGTTTTCACTAGATTTTTTAAAATCTATACAAAGATAATCATGATATCATGAACAGAATATTTGAGCAATGAGGAGGTTTTAGAAAAAAAATGGAAGCAAACAGAAAACTTGCTTAATATCATGAATAAACAGTTGAAATTTCTGGGACACATAATGGGCTTGAAAAAAATTTGTTATTCACAGGACAGATTGAAGGCAATAAGGACAGAGAATAACAACACATAACAGACAGACGAGCTTGAGAAAATGGATGGTGGAACAGGATTTAGAAATAAAGAAAAGACAGAATTTATTTACAGCTGAAAGGGACGGGAAGTTGTGGAGATTCATGATCGACTACGTCTTGACGAGATATGGAATTTAAAAAGATGACGCAATAATAGATAGATAACTATTTTATTATTGCAATATAGTCTGTGTGTCTATATATCAAAGTCTTCTCTTATTTATCTATATACCTTTCTTAGTTCATCTAC
>CAHIKZ030000740.1:282500-285000 GCA_903632075.3 Acanthosepion pharaonis
TGTTGTTTGAAAGAGATTTAATTTGACAAAGTAAACGTTGAACGAAATTGGCATTCTACACAACCTCTCATGAATAAATAGAAGGAAGATACACAGTGATGCAGAATGAGACAACCCCCCCCGCTAAAACACAAAGAAGCGCAAACACACACAAATATACATAAATATATCTATAAATATATATATATATATATATATATATATATATATATATATATATATATATATATATATATATATATATATATATATATATATATATATATATATATATATATATATATATATATATATATATATATATATATATATTCAAGCGAGAGAAAGAACAGATAAAAGTAAAAATCCCGCTGTTGGTAGCATTTACTTTTAAAAAAGTGCTCAATACACAATACAAAGTACAGCAATATATTATTATTTTATTAAAAGATATTATAACAAAAACATATTGAAATCAGTACACTATAGCTTCCATGTTTCGGCACTAAGTTCTACCTCCTCAGGTGATAGTAGGCAGTTACTATCGCCTGAAGAGGTACAACGTATTGTCGAAACGTGAAAGCTATTGTGTAGCGATTTCAACATGTTTTTGTTATAATATCTTTTTAATAATAATAGTATTAACAATAATAATGCATTTAAAAGGAGGAGAGTTTTTGGGCAAGTCTATAGTAGTTTGATTTGATTTTCTCATTGGTGAGACTTGCCAGTGTGTTCGTTCAGCATTACAATTTTCATACGCTTCCTTGGAACAACGTCCATCGCAGAAAATGGCCGTAGAACAACTAATCGACAGTCGAAACAATAATGCCTGGGCATGATAAAAATCTGATGCAATCTTGGATGACGCAATATTTTCATCATACACCTCGAAAATTGATTCATATTACTGCACACCACTGCAAATGACCTAATGTGAGAAAAATAGAAATAGTTTGCACCCTGTCATTCCAGTGGATCTAAAACTGACCGTATGGTGAAAGAAAAGAAACTAAAGCTGTTGTTTCAGTTAATTTGCACAAAGGTGTATATATATATGGTAATGTAATATACGTTTGCTCATAAAGGAACATTCGACATTTATCGACTGAAAAATCAGCGCTAGTGTCTGTTGGAATGTATAAAATATTTTTCTTAAAACAATTTTTCCATAAAATAAGTTTCTCAAGTCCACTAACTGTTATTGCTCTTTCCAGTACTAATAGAGTTTCCTTTTATTTCTCGTCGTGTGGAACGTCATCGTCTTTATTATGTCATTATTTTCCCTAGCGTTACATGTGATATCCATTTTAGTTGTTGCCGTTGTATGTAGTCACCAAGTAATGTGGTTTCTGTTATTTAGTACAGTTCTTTGTGATTATGTAACATCGGTCGACAAGGTTCAAAGAAGGATGGTCCTAGCTAAGATTGCTGGTGTTCCCAGGTCGACCCTGACTCGGTGGTAGCACCTGTTAGGGTCCCAACTATAGGCAAATAGTTAACCCCAAAACTGGGGTTAAAAGTGTAAAAATAGGTTTTAGTAACAGCAATAATTTTTTGAAGGAAATATTCTTACCAGCAACACATTTTGAAGAAAAAATATTACTAGCAATACATTCTGAAGGAAAATATTTCCAGCAATACATTTTGAAGGAACAAATATTACTGGCAATACGTTTTGAAGGAAAAATATTACCAGCAATACATTTTGAAGAAAAAAATATTACCAGCGATACATTTTGAAGAAAAAAATATTACCACCAATACATTTTGAAGAAAAAATTATTACCAGCAATACATTTTGAAGAAAACAGTATTACCAGCGATACATTTTGAAGAAAAAATATTACCAGCAATACATTTTGAAGAAAAAAATATTACCAGCAATACATTTTGAAGAAAAAAATATTACCACCAATACATTTTGAAGAAAAAATTATTACCAGCAATACATTTTGAAGAAAACAGTATTACCAGCGATACATTTTGAAGAAAAAATATTACCAGCAATACATTTTGAAGAAAAAAATATTACCAGCAATACATTTTGAAGGAAAAATATTACCAACAATAAAAATCTTGTTGGCATTAAATAACCTATTAAGGTTCATATGCTGTAAAACCAAACCAAACCAAACCTAGTTACGAGTTACATGATTCACTCGCGCAAAGACATTTCTAACGATCAAACCTAAGAAAGCAGTTGTATAGAGCTGATTAATATTTCTGAACGAGTTTGGTGGCACGCATGACATCCAAATGAAAGTCTCAATCTGACGAGGCTATTTAAGAATATCACTCGTATTTTTAGGTTAATGCTTTGTACCAACTTCCGGTGATGGGGAAAAAAATCTAGCCCTACTATAGCGTTTTCTATGTTCAGTTTCCTTATCTCTAATACTAAATGTGTTATAACCGATCCACACACCAATGTATTTGAAGTCCTTAGCATTTACTAATTCTACGTTCTGAATTTTTATGAGAGATTCAGCGTAGGATTGAATTTCCGGTTATTCTCCTA
>CAHIKZ030000740.1:290000-357500 GCA_903632075.3 Acanthosepion pharaonis
ACATACTCATGCATAACGGATTTAGAGGTTTTGTGTACTATTTGAATCGTTTGCAAGATGGATGTCTTGCCATTTAAATCATTAACCTTTGCATTAGTTTTGTATGAATAATTCATGTATATATATATATATATATATATTAGGTTGGTGCAAAAATAATGACGTAATAATGTCGTTTTTGATGTATTTTTAACGTCAAAAAACGACATACTTACGTCATTATTTTTGCACCAACCTAATATCTATCTATCTGTCTATCTATCTATCTATCTATCTATCTATCTATATATATATATATGCATGTTTCATTAAAAACGACAGACAAGGTACTAAGGTTAAACGTTTTATTTAATTTTTCTTGTGTTCGAACAAGAGCTTTCTTTTTCTGGACAAAGTGTATGTAAGAACTGTCCGAATGTTTTATATTTCCGAGCGCTTTCGGCTATACCTTTAGCCATTATCAAGGATGATTCGATTTTTCAGCCTAATTGAGTGTGTGCGTTCTGTGTATGTCTTAGTGTGTGGTAGGGATGTTTTTAATTTCCGAATACGTTTAGCACATTGTGGCTTTGTTCGTAGTTAATATTGTTAAGAGTTGGCTTTTTCTTTTTTA
The DNA here is from genome assembly GCA_903632075.3 of Acanthosepion pharaonis. Lineage (NCBI taxonomy): Eukaryota > Metazoa > Mollusca > Cephalopoda > Sepiida > Sepiidae > Acanthosepion > Acanthosepion pharaonis. The sequence goes on from CAHIKZ030000740.1 coordinate 290,614, forward strand.
TTATTAAAGCTTCCATTATTTTTAGTCCTTTTTTTTTGCAGGTGGATGCAGTTAATATATTTGTGTTTTCTACTAGTATGTTCCTAATATATATGTGTGTGTGTGTGTGTGTGTGAGAGAGAGAGTGTGTGTGTAAAATAAGCATCTCTTAAAGGAGTCTGCTACAGGGGCACATTTGAGAAAGTGTGGTTCATGACTTATTAAATGACACTGCCTTAATATTTTTAATATATTCCCGGTGAACAGTGGCCGACCACAACTAAAAGTTTCATGCGTTCTCGTGGAATCTTCTGATGGCGATCGGCAAATGTTATTTTTGGAAAGTATTCACTATATACTCAATGTGCCATCGAGCATATAGCCATTATCAAGGATGAGCTGAAAAATCGAATCATCCTTGATAATGGCTAAAGGTATAGCCGAAAGCGCTCGGAAATATAAAACATTTGGACAGTTCTTACACACACTTTGTCCAGAAAAGAAAGCTCTTCTTAGAACACAAGAAAAATTAAATAAAAAGCTTAATCGTAGTACCTTGTCTGTCGTTTTTAATGAAACATGCCTATATATATATATATATATATATATATATATATATATATATATATATATATATATATATATATATATATATTTACTATACACACTTTTCCACAACGAGAGAAATGTAATGTGGATTTAAAAAAAATATTATGCTTTTATTTTCCACAATTTTGCTACACGGGTTTCCGGTCTCGCGACCGTCATCTGGCAAAGGGTGTAGATTTCCACATATTATTAAAAATAAATAATTTTTTCTTTTATTTTATGTATTTCGATGTTAAATATTCTCGATATGAGACATTTTCTTTTTTGTCTTAGTGACCCATATGTTTTTTTCATGAACTGGCAACATGACAACCAAAAACGTTTGCAGTTTCTCTTCTTTTAATATATATATATATATATATATATATATATATATATATATATATATATATATATATACATATATATATATATATATATATATATATATATATATATATATATATATATATATAATAAGTTATACTTATCAGCAGGTGTATGCAGTATAAATATGTTCAAGCTAAACTCACTAAATTCTTATGAATGCAACAAAAACTTTCGACGTTTGATAGACATTTAAACCATCAGCAGACGTTTATTATTTCTCCTCCTGCGTAAATACAGGAAAATATTGGAAATGTTTTGCGTGTTTCTACGGTTAATTTTAAAAATAAGCCCCTAGAATTTAACTCTGTTTTTCGTTTTATATGTGTTGCTGCTCTCTTGTTACCAGAACTAAACATTTACTTCCATATAAATACACATCACAAATCGCTGCATTCTATTTTATATTACAACGAGAAGATGATGTTTATTGCCACTCAACTGTCTACTTTTGATTAAACCTTCTAACAAAAGAGCATTACCGCCATCTTTTTTTTTTCCTGCACCATCTACACCCACGGCCACATTATCATGCTGCCTTTTCATGACGAATAAATCCAACAAACACACAACGCCAGTTCGATACTAACACTGATTTTGCACCAATAAATCAAACTTGAGTTGGCGGCTGTTGGGGTTGGAGTACGAGAGAAAAGAAAGGAAAACAGTTGCAAAGATAAAAGACGGAAGAATAGGTTTAATCACAACAAATTACAATATTGCATGTTTAGCGTATTTACCCCAACAAACTAGTAACGTGAGTCGGCAGGGGAGAGAAATGCGAATTGCCGAAGCTTATATGGGCGGACGGTAATTTTGTCGGCGTTGTGTTAACTTGGTGGGAATGGGTTCTCATACATTGTCGACTTTGTTTTATTTCTGTTTGAGACCAAAAACACAATGGAAATTATGATTTTTCTCTGAAAGAAAAGCGCCAAAGAGCTTTATAGTTGCCTGCTTATATTTATAAATTTATGTGTCTGTCAGGGTAGTAAATATATATATATATATATATATATATATATATATATATATATATATATATATATATATATAAGTGCGTGCATGTGCGATTATATGTATGTATATATATTCAAACATATATGTATATTTACATATAGTTTTATAAATATAGTAATAGTAGTATATATGTACGTATTGTACATGAACATATAAATATCAGTATATATATATATATATATATATATATATATATATATATATATATATATATATATATACATACATATATATATACATATATATATATATATATATATATATATATTTATGCATGTGTGGGTGTTTATATATATATGTATTTATATGCAAGCATAGATACATATTTACATATAGCTTTACGTACATAATCATATATGTAAATACTGGCCCATAAATATATAAATATCACCATACACACCCCCACACAAACATACACACACATATATGTGCATATACATCTATATATAAATATATTTTATAGGCACGTGCTGATATAACATGTTACATGAATGTCTAAAATAGAATATATATTGGTAAAATCTGGTAAATGTGTCGGCTGACAATATTTCATGAACTCTCTCCCACACACGAACACACGCAAAAAAAAACACACACACGCGCGCGCACACACACACGCGCACACACACACACGTACACATATATATATATATATACATGTTGTTCCCCTAAAATCTACTTGCTCTTGAAACCACAATAAATACAGTTTATATTAACTTGCCAAGAAGATTAATGATAACAATTCAGAGATATTAATGTTTATATTAAAATATTACATATTTATATAAATATTATTTATATTATATACATTATTTATAAATGTTACATGTATATATTTAAATATTTGCATTAAAATTAAAATATGAAAACATTTAAATAATTAAAATATAAATTAAATATACTTAAAATAATAATGAAAATATTTATTACAATTTTATAAAATATTTTTTAAATATGATTAAAATATTAAAAATTTATATTAAAACTATAAAAGATTTAAATATTATATATATTGTATATTTATATAAATATCACATTTTATATTAAAATATTAAATATTACTACTTTATATTACTAACAAAGATGATTAATGGTTTAAATTAAATATTAAATGAAATTAAATGTTTGTTTATGAATATTCAAACTGATGGAAGACGTTAAAAAGGAGTATATTTTCGGGGACACTCTGTATCTATATATATAACGTTGTAGCCTCTGTTTGCCTGTTTACCTCTCTTTCTCCACCTAGTGTTTGGAAGAGAGACCCCCATAACCATATATATTCTGAAACTACATTTATCCAGGGTACTTCGATAAGTATATTTCATTTTGCTCAAAGGGGGTACCAACTGAAAAAAAATTACCTTTGATTTAAATTAAATCTGAATGACTCCTACCCAAAATATATAATATAATTTTTTCTCTGTGGTTTAAATTAAATTTAAATTTGAACTCGGGAATGACTCCTAAAGCACTGAGATAAATATATTTGATCTTGATCAAATTGGATCTCTGGGAGGCACAAACCCCCACAGAATTTTTTTTTCCTTTGATATAAATTAAATTTAAATTTGAATAAGGGAATGACACCTAGGGTAGTTGGATAAGTATATTTCATTTTGATCAAAGGGGTTTATGGGGGTCACCTCCCTTGAAATATTTTCCCTTTGATTTAAATTAAAGTTTGAACAAGGGAATGAATCCTCTCCAAACTGTAGAAAGAGAAAGCCAGAAGATGGAGGTCACATCGACAAGATCAAAATGAGACAATATGGACATCAAGTTGAGCAAGAAATCACTAATCAGTGGGTAGTCCCTTACAATACATATTTGTTGCAACAATTCAAGGAGCATATTAATGTTGAAATCTGCTCATCAATCTATCGAACTCCTAGGATTTTGGTGGTAGACCCCCCCATAACGTTATATAATCTGAAACTACGTTACCCAGGGTACTTGGATAAGTATATTTCATTTTGATTAAAGGACGTTCCCGGGAGGCATAAACCCCTCACTGAATTTTTTCCTTTGATATAAACTAAATTTAACCGTCGTATCAATGTTGAAATCTGCTCACCAATTCATTCAATTAATATTGCATAAAAAACATATCAAAAGTGTCAAATCAAGCTGTTGTTTCACCCCACTGATTTTTTCCTTTTGATTTACATTAAATTTATATTTGAACAAGGGAATAACTCCTATCCCTAATATAGAAGGAAAAAGCCAGAAAATGGTGGTCACACCGGCAAGATCATTGAGTAATAATGAAATGCATCATTTTACGACAAAAATTATAGCAATGATTAAATCAATCATCATTTTCTTACAAAAAATGAGTGACACGCAGCAACGCGCGGGTAATTCAGCTAGTATATATATTATAAAGTTTTTAATAAGAAGAATACGGGTTATAAATTTTCAGCCTGATAAAGGATGATGTTGATTTGAACGGAATGTCCATGCTGGTAGACCGAATAAGGAAAATTCAGTTTTGTTGTGTTCTTACAGTTTTTCTTTTATGAGAACTAAGAGTTCACTGCAACTGCCCGTAGTAAATATTGTCCCAAGCGCTTTCGGCCATTTTTAGCCATTTGCAAGGGGTTCGTTGTAAATATATTCATCTGTGTTTATATTCAATGCTGTGTTGTATAGGATGAGTAGTAATTCGATGTCCCGTAACATGACACATGTGTCTCCAATTGTTATTTCACAAAACTGCCGTGCATATCACCACTGATATCGTGCGAAAGTCACCTGCAAAAGCGAATGACGTATTTTACAGTTCATTAATGAGAGTAGGTTCTGCATTCATGGTTGTTTGCGCGTGCCACATAATCCTTTACATTGACGTCTGCCAATTTTTTTTTTCTTTCATGACAGACGTGGCCATGCTTCTGCTTATCGTAAATTGCCACCATTAATCGTATTTAGTTCTTGCGATAGGCATGTCTAAATGTTCAATGTGCAACCAGATATTTCGGGTGGTATATTGGCCAGCAAACAAATACTGAATGCCGAAAGACAACAAACGAAGACTTGAGTAACAAAAATATTGCCCAGTTTATTTTTGTTAAAGAAATGTACATAAAGAAACATAATGCTATTTACAATATTTAGACTGTTATCCTCATCTTCTTTTCCATATTCACAACGTTTCCGCCATTATACGCTCCGGCCTTCTCCAGGGGATTGGAATTTCGAACCGACCCCTTTATTTCGTCTACCGGGGTAGACTGTTCTAGTTCCGCATACCATGCCTCTTCCAAATGTCTCTCAGTTATTTCCCTTTAACCCCACTCTCGATTTTTTTTAGTTCACCACTGCTGTAGCCTGGTATTGAACTCACAACCCTTTGGGTCAAGTCGCTGGCTCAAACAGACTTCTGAACTATGTATCCTTGTGGACGAAATAAAGGGTTCGGTTCGAAATTCAAATCACCTGAAGAAGGCCGGAGCGTACAACGGCCGGAACGTTGTGAATACGGCACTGAAGATGAGAATAACAGTCCGAATAATGTAAATAATGATAATACAAGAGATATGGACAGACATAATATCATTCTGCAAGCTCTTGTAGACGTTGAGAATAGCGTTGTCCCGAGAAGGACAGTTTTGGTAGTCGTTAGAGAGAGTTGTCCTGAAAAGGACAGTTTATTGCATTCCGGTGACAAGTAAGGCTGGGGCAGCAGGAGCATAGAGGCCTATTGGTGATAGCTGGAGAGACGGCAGATGAAAAGCTGGAGATGATGATGGCAGTCTAGCTGGAACGGCTGGAACCGTGGCCTGGCTTTCGACTGCTGAAACAGATACTACACTTTGATCCTAATAATCTGGGCCGCGGAACGCTGTTATTTACCCATGTCTCCCCACTGTGACGGGATGCAACACACAGTTATTTGACATGGGACACACGATCGCGTATGCTCCGTCATAGGTCAAAATTTACCCTGTCTTTGCTTACACGGCATTGGGCATAAAATTTGTCTTAGCGGGTCATGGTCATGGCCGCGGAACAGATACTACACTTTGACCGTAGTCATCTGGACCGCGAAATGTCAATATCTACTATCCCCCACCACCACAAGGGTAGATGTGACACAAGGCCTAGTTTTACGTGAGTCTTTCGAGCCCATAGGCTCGGCAAAAATATTCCCTTTCGAACCCGTATAAAAGGGTTCGGGGTCAGTCTACCTTCCCGAACGAGACTCTGCCCTTCGGCAGAACCTCGTCTGGGTTTCTCTCTGCCTGAAGACAGAGAGTTCGACTGTATAGCCGAAAAAATCCGCGAAATGTCATTTTGTTTTTAAAGCTTCGTTATATCACGAAACAGTCTTACAACAACGCTGGTTAAGATTTTTCTTTCAGTAGTTTTAAAAAAAAAAGCGGGGGCGCTGACAACATTCCTTACTGAAAGACTATTGTCCTTATATTCGTTGTTATTATCAACAGCATTTCGGTCGCTTTGTCATCAGACATTCATCAGATATTTGTCGATTCGTGTAACTATCAGCGAACTCAGAAGCGAGCACTTTATTTAATGAACATGGGTAGATTGTTCTTGTTCGTCTATCAATATCTACGGATAACTTATCTAGATATTATTTAGTACACAGTTGTTGCTCGGCCGGTTTTCACAAGTCTGCACGTTGTGATAATACCAACAAAGATGAGAAAATTAGTTCGTGTGTAACGAATGGATATAATGATAATTCCTCATTCCAGAAATTCAGACAGGAAGCTCTGCTACCATTTCTGAAACAAGTTGATGCGCTTTACAAACAAGATAATGACAGTCAAAAGAATGCTCGTGTTACACAACTTGCTTTGCAAAGTGTTCAACAACATTTCTGGTCGGCACAATCTTCGTGCCTCATTAAAATGTATGGAATATGTAAACAGGTTTAATTCGTCCATCTAAAACTCTTTGGTCAATTGGTCATTCATCATTTATCATAGACTGCCGGTCGTATTCGACGAAGACACCAGATGAAAATTCATCAAAGTCCAGCGGTTTGAATCGCTTGACGGTCATGGAAACTTTACAACATCAACAGTTAGATTATTGCTACTGCAGTATAAAGAGCTCGGTGATATGGAGGGCCATAGGCAGCCAGCTTTTCCCAGTTGTTTACACCAATCTGCATCGCTTTCAGGTCCGTCTTCTCTCGGTCTTTATAGTGGAGTCTTTGGCTGCATCGACGTCACTTCCTGCACTTAGAGAGCGATTTTGGTGATCGATAATCGTCTCAACGATAGTCATGGCCTGTCCCGTTTTAGGCTGTTGGTGCGCGACAGACTGGCCCTATAACCCATCGTAGGCAACTAGGGAAAAAAGAGCCGTGTGTTGGAGTTCTTGGGTACCCTGGTGTACTAGTGAGCCAGCCAAAATGAGCTGACTCATTTTATAGTTCACCAATAGAAGGGTTAACCAATCAAAAGACTCAAAATATTCAATGCGACGTGTATAAAGGCGGCCATATTTTTCCCGAATATTCACTGCCAGCTTTTGATAACCTGGACGAGGCTCCACCGAAGGGCAGAGTCTCGTTCGGAGAGGTTGACTGCCCCTGCACCCGTTTATACGCGTTCGAAGAGGGAATATTTTGGGCTGAGCCTACGGGCTCAGAGATCCCACGTTAATTCCAGCCTTGTGCTTCATGTAACCGTCGTGGAGGGGTGGCTAAATATCACTGCCAGCCTTTGATATCGAAGACTGAAGAATTACGGAACAACTGCTGGTGGTATTGGCGATATAGTCAGATCCAGTAGAGTGTCTGACTCGTGAGTATTAATCTTTAACGTTGTTTCATTGAACAGATTACGTACTGCGCTGGATTCTATATTCACAGACTATGGCGAACATGGTCAACACCGTAAACTGATACAATGGACAGGGAGTAATTTATCGAAAGATGCTCCGATGTTTCTAGGATCTTAACACGCGACCTTCAAGACCTGTGTCGTGTGCAGTATTCATAATTAATTTTATTAAGGTTTGATTTCAATTTTTTAATATAGAGAGCTTTGAGAGTTTTAGTTTATATTAATTATTTTCATGAAAATGTACTGATGTATTTTCAACAAGAGTTTTTCTGAATTGCGAATGTGGACAGGTATGCAGTTGTAAATTTTTAGAAATGATTGACATATCATTCAAATGAAAACTCACAAATGTTTTAAAATTTGAACAATAGCTAATTTAAAATATCTAGGTTTGGACTAACAGTTTTAATACTTATTTCTTAAAAACTCCCGACATGCCATACTTCGTTACATCTTCTGAAGCGGTGTCAAGCGATCACGTACATACTCAGTGTTTTTCACTTAACAAGTAACAAATTTAACTTTCAGATGAACACGTCAATTTTGTCTTTGAAAATGAAAGATGAACACGATCCCCATCATGTTACTTATTTTTGAATTGCATTCCGTTTACGCTGGCGGCGTTTCATTCGCTTTGTCACGTTGATTACCAGTACAACCGTTTTTCTCAAGACAAGCGACGTTTGTACTAAGACTCGTATTTTAAAAAAATATTTTTTTTTATACTTGTATGTAAATTTTAATATCTTGAAGAAGACATACGTACCGTCGAAACATTGTTAAACTTTGTTAAATGTTCTGTTTTTCCTTTTTATTTTCTTAAATTGCTCTCTTCTCTAAGTGTTGCAAAATATTTGAAGAGTTACGATAATCATTTTCTTTATTAATGATAATAATAATAATAATAATAATAGTAATAATAATAATAATAATAAACGGCATGTCGCCATCAGTATAACTATGACGGTGTCACGATTGGCGTTTCCACTTTACATTTCAATATTAATAAAAAGGAAGACGACGTAAAAAGAGAAATTGGTAGCCATCAATATGACACAATTAGGAATCTGACTGCTTCTGATGCCATGGCAAAATAATGGCATAAGTTGCACTTATTTTTTTTAGTGGTCGTCAGATGAGGCTATGATTTAAAAATGTATAACTATTGGAAGAAAGAAGGAAAGAGAGGTGAAAGAAGGAATGCTAAAAGGAAAGACAAAAAAGCAAGAGGAAGAGAGAAAATGGAGAAAAGGAAAAAAAGAAGAAAAAACAGCAGGACGATCAAAAGAAAGACAAAAGAAAGTAAGGAACATAAAGAAACGGAACGAAAGAAAGTGTAGGAGTAAAGCAAAAAGGTGAAAGAAGAGGCAAGGAAAGAAAGCAGGGCAAGGGTGTGATGAAGAAGAGATAAGAGAAGAAGAATATGCAGGAGGAGGAAGGGACAAGAACGAAATCAGAAGGCGGAGGATTAATCAGGGAGAGAAGAAAGAAGGAGAAAACATTATTGTGCGTAGTTAGGCGTAAGAAAATTGTTAGGTCTTTTTTTTACGGCTTATAAGCACTTTCTGGTTTATTTAAAGCCGAAACGTACTTTTGATTGTAAGAAAAATTCTTGAATGGATATTATATTAAAAGCTTTTTGAGAATAACAATGATTTTTCCAGATTCCTGCAATTCTATTTAATCCATAAGAAGAGAAGATGAATTCATATCATTTTCAAGGGTATGCTTAATTGAACAAACCGGAAATGGAATTCGAACTCGGCCCTCCGATTTTTCATTATGAGGCTCTATCCATTACACCACCACACAGGTCCTGGGTATGACGATAAACTACATTAAGCAGTAAGGCCTCTGGTTGGGAGATTTGAGGTTTTGAGGAGCGTGAATCCACTTCTTAATTGCTGTGGTAGCACCTGTTAGGCTTCCAGCTATGGGCAAATAGTTAACCGCCAAACTGAGATCAAAACACTATGAAAATGTAAAATAGATTTTTATAGTAATATTACCAGTAATACATTTGACTCTCGACAAAAAACCCTCTTTACAAATATACGTCAATGAAAGCTGATCTACAAATTGATTCTTTACAAAGAATACGTATTTTGTTCATACGTACCTAACCTAAAACTCCTGCCAGCATTAAATAAGCCATTAAGGTGTTGATATGCCGTAAAAGAAAATAAGCCAAACCAAAACAAACCACCACACAACCGTTTACTTAAGACAAGTGTTATGGGGTAAACAATGAGATTTCTATTCAATACACAAACCATGATCGCCATAGAATAGCAATAGAAACCTGGGTCTACAGAATGGTGTTCTTTTGACTAAGAATGTTTCAAACGGAATTCATTTGATGTCATTCTTTGTTGTCTTGGTTGCCACAATATTAGCAGCCTTAAGCTGATTACATTTTGGCCATTCCTCATCGCGAAAACATCGCTTGAAAATGAAAGTTTGTCATATAACCAGGTTGTTACATCGAAAGAGAACATCAATAAAATGTAATTATGAGATCTAGCGTTTAGGAAAGCATTGATTTAAAACGGATGATTAAAGAACACCTCGAGGTGTACAAGTTCTTTGTCCGATTTCTCGCGAAAAGCTACGCCAAAATTCAGTAGATATCTAAGAGTTCTAAAAGACAACGAGCCTGACACGCGACTGAGAAGATTATTGTGTGTGTGTGTGTGCAATAGAGGAAAATAAGTTCAAGTTAATGATGAAGAAAAGAAAAGAAAACATCTATGAGCATAAAAGACCTCCATCCCTTGTAGGAATGGATGGAGAAAGGAATATTATGCTAATTAATCATCAGATCTTATATGATGAACTGGGTGTGGCAATTAATGATGTCACGCGCGGACTAATGAACAGAACTTTACTTGATTCTTTCTTATTTAACATTACACCCCGACCTCTGTAAACTGGTAGCCTTGGGAAAAGGCCCCTGCCGGATGACAGAAAACACCGGATGACAGAAAACATCCCTAAACATAAAACCTATGTAAACATAGTTTTGCTAGCTTAGACCACATACATATTGCATTGTTATCAGCGGTAGAACAAAGCTTTTAAAAAAAAGAAATAAAACAATCATTAATGCTTGCAAACAAGGGTTTAATTATTTGATTTAGAAAAGCTAAAAAAAGAAGTCTAAAAATATATATACTTAGTATCATGAATGAGCAAATATGCAGCTATATATAAGAAATGGACAAGGTGCACCTAGAAGTGATGTAACGGTTAGCAAGCTGGTTTCGCTAGAATAATTACGACTGAGTAGTGAGTTCGATACTCACTGGGTGCCTCCTACTTCCAGCCTTGTGCCACATCTAAGCTACGCTTGGAAAATCACTATAAGAAATGAGCAAGGACGTATCACCAAATCATTCTCTTGCTGTCGCCTACTGCGGAAACAATGTGCCATTTGCTTCTTAGACGCTGAACGGATTAATGGTGTGTGATTAAAAACAAGTACTATTGGTATTACTGGACCAACCTAGCACAATTAGATGCAGGTATGAGGTAAAGTGATTCTGCATTCAGCGGCTGGCTCATCACATCTGCTCTATCATGCACACAGCTCCCTTAGTATGAAATTGAGTGCAAATTCTATTCTGGTATTATACTCCGTATATATCGAATGTAACTGGATCTTCATTCATATCCACTATTCTGAATCACTTTTGTGTATTTGCGAAATAGATGTTCATATTTAGGAAGTAGGTCTTATATATGCCTTCAAAAATAGGTTTTATATATGTCTTCAAAAATAGGTTTTATATATTCCTTCAAATCTATCTATCTATCTATCTATCTATCTATCTATCTATCTATCTATCTATCTATCTCTCCTATATATATATATATATATTCCACCAACACAATGTACCAATATATCTATCTATATCTATCTATCTATCTATATATATATATATATATATATATATATATATATATATATATATATATATTGGTACATTGTGTTGGTGGAATGTTGCCCTATAATTATTATGTTGGAAAGAAAGACCTGTCGCATTTTTGACATATCGATTCTAATGTTTTTCTCTGTAGCTTGCTTAACATCACAGTGGGTAAATTTTGTATCTACTTTGCGTTTTTAAAAATGAGTTTAGATAATGACCATATCAGGCGTTGTACAGAGAATGAATTTTTAAAAAAAATAGTTCTTTCGAAACGGAAGTGACATTAGATATTCGCTTGTGTATGGATATGAAACTTTAAGTCACCGGAAATGGCAACAATAGACAGCTTCCCTAGGTTTATTTTTCTCTTGCGTATTCCCCTTGATCTGAATAAGTTCTATCAATTTCTGCAACCCGTATTTGAAATAATCGTACGAAAACTGCATGGGAATTAGCAAAGCAGTTCAAATGAAGTCACACTTCACTCATAAAGCACCTTCATTAACTCAGAAAAGTGCCAAAATGTTGCCGATAAATCTTCATCTTCTGACTGCTTCACAGCGTAATCAAAGAATTATTCGTTACTGGAGAACAGACTTGCTAACGAAGCTTTCCGACTTAGAATCATCACCAGCGATGGAAGTGTGTTCTCTTTAAACATATCAAGCGAAAACGACAATCACTAGCACTGAAAAAGAGAATCTATCCCCAAATCACGACGACACACGGAAAAAAAAAAGTTATACTTTTCGTATGACGGGGAATGTGAAGGCTTTCGTCTACCATGAAATGTTAAAACGAAACAGTTAATGAGAAAAAATTCTATCGTTAAGTGGAAGCCTTGCAAAAAAAATGCGCTCATCATTATCTAAGCGTAAAGACGTATAGCTTTTACGCGGTAATATAAGGCAGAGTATTGCCTGAATCACACAAAATTACGACAATAAATATGGAAGATTTCCACATACACTTGACTCTTCTTATGACCTTCTTCCATCTGACTATCATCTTTTCAGATCATTGTGACATTTTTCAAATGAAAACTTTATTATTTGTGAAGAAGTTAAATCTGACAATGACCTGTTGATTTACTGATTTCTTTTCTACGGATCATCAATGCTTTGGGGCTTATTTAAACGTGGAACATGTTTCGGATTGTAAGAGGGTGCTGACAGTATCTGATGTTCCCGAAACGGTGCCACATCTAAGCACTAACCGCTGCCAAAATTCATTAACCCAAAGAGAACTGGTGTTCTCAGCATGTTTTTCGGTGCTTTCAGGTCAGCCAAAGATTTCCATTTCTGAGAATTTCTGTCGAACTGATCCAAGAAGGCCAATAATGAGGAGGCGTAGAATTCTTTGTTTTTAGTTATCTTGCAAGGTTTAGATACTTATCTTGCGTTTGAATTATCAATTATAAAAAAGCGAATCCCCTGAAAATGTTGAATGAATTGGTCGAAACTACTTGATACAATAATCACTACTAAATTCTACACTCACTAAAAATTTCAATGAAACATGTATAAAAGAAAGATTGCTACCTAAATGTTCAATATATATATTGAGGTAACCGGACGTTTAGCCACATGGATGAGTGCGCGTGTGTGTGTGTGTGTGTGTGTGTGTGTGTGATATTCTTTCTAATATTGTTATTATCGACCCTAGCATGTGGCTTTCTAATCAGCATTTGAAAAAATTGGTAAATCATATTTAGAATCAGAAGCTAGTAACCGGTATCAGATTCCCGTATTTGTTGCCTGTTTGAGAATTCCCAAGAAAGGAAGAAAACCAGTCGGCGATTATTAATTTTGAAACAGGAAAGATAACATGCACATACACACATTAATGTTTGTACTTTTGTGTGTATATGTGTTTGTGCATGCTTGATAGATATATAGATAGATAGATATGAACAGACTGAAACACACAGACAGATAGATAGATAAATAGATAGATGGATAGATAGATAGATATGAACAGACTGAGATAGATAGATAGATAGATAGATCATCTTGTAAGCAATGTTGCACGTAAATATACCGAATGTAGTTGGTTAGACATCTGTGCATGAGGTACCGAATCATAGAATTATTGCTTTTCTGTCAGTTCAACACGATGGGTGACCGCTAGATAGATAGATAGATAGATAGATAGATAGATAGATATGAACAGACTGAAACAGATAGATAGATAGATAGATAGATAGATAGATAGATAGATAGATAGATATGTACAGATTGAAACAGATAGATAAATAAATAGATATGAACAGACAAACGGATAGATAGATATGAACAGACTGAAACGGATAGATAGATAGATAGATAGATAGATAGATAGATAGATATGAATAGACTGAAACAGATAGATAGAGAGAGGGAGAGAGAGAGTGAGAGAGAGGGGGGAAATTGAAACTATTCTGAGTGAGAGATGAAAACTTGGTTATCACCAAATAATATCTTCTAGTTTTCAATGACGAAATATCCGTCTTTATGGCCGACGGGTAATTCTGACCACAAAAGAAGTCACGGAACGAGGTCTGTTTTTGGAATGGCGAAGTCACGGGGTGAGGATGAAGAGAAAGTTTCCAGGATGACAGCAATGACCTCTGAAATGCAATTACTTAACGGAAATGCCTAGAAATTCTCGTCTTAGGAAACGATGGCTGAAAAATAAAGAAAAAAATAAAAACAGAGAGAAAGAGATCTAAAGCTGCATTTGATTTTGAATCACTGGGAAGATCAATGTACTTTCATTGAACATTCCGTTACTAAATCACCTTTTGATAATATCGCTGTACGATTTGCCAGATTCTGAACTAAGTAATTTTTAAAACTTCTTTTCTTTTTTATCAAGAGCGTTAGGCTCGTTTCAAAAAGTCAGCATTCTAAATAATAACCGTAAAGGGTTCAGTTCGACATTCCAACCACCTGAAAAAGGCCGGAGCGTACAACGGCCGAAACGTTGTGATAAATATGCCAATAAAGATGAGGACGATAGTCCGAACAATGTAAATAGTGTATATAATACCTCATCTCAGAAATATAGACAGATACTGAATAACCGCAAGATATTAAAGTTTATCACAAATAATGTTAACAAAAAATAAAGTTTGCTTTGTTCCACAATCATCGGTACGACGATAAACTACATCCGGTAGCAAGGCCTCTGACTGGGAGATTGGAAGTTTTGAAGAGTATTATTATTGTTCCCAGGTCCGCTATGATCTGGGGTGGTAGCACGTGTTAGCAATAACAAATAGTTAACCCCAAAACAAAACGCTATGTAAGTATAATAGTACACTTTATATAGTAAAAATACCTACTGTACATTTTTATATAAAGAAGGACTATCAATACATATTTATAGTGAAATGACCAACAATAACTTTTTATATATAAAAAAGACCAAGTATACATATATATAGTAAAATGACCAACAATATGTTTTTAAAGCAAAATAACCAGCAATACATTTTATTTGTAGTTGAAAGGATACAATTGCATTCAAAATAAATTTAGTTGAAGCCATAAATTTGTATTTAGCTTATTTAGATTTCAGCATTAAATAACCCATAGAAGTGTTGATATGCCTCTAAACGAAATCAACCAACCGAAAAAATAACCAACAAGAAAGAACATTCATAACATTAAATCATGTAATATACGAATAACTGTATTCCAAAATATAATTTCAGTCAAACTGCAATATAAAACACGCACATCACCGGCTCTAAGCAGAATTGACATGTATCATTTTTATTACTTGAATGCTCCGAAGAAATCTAAATTTCGGCATTAAATGATCAATAAGGTGTTGGTATTCCGCTAAACAATCAGATCAACCAATCAACCAACTTCGTTCCACCAGCTCGAACCTGTACTTGTAAAACCTGCCATGGCACACTTTTTCTTTGTATTCCATTAGTGAGTACGTTCCATTCAAACAGATTCTTCCCAGGGACCACAACTTAGTGGAACTGGCGCCTAAGTTGATGCTTCCCAGGTCAATGCACGCTTAACCTGTTCAAATCCAGGGTTAATCGTTATCTTTCCTATATATTCTCATAACATGCATCTCCCTAACAATATAATCGTAATCTCTTCATGTCTAGAGTCAATCGATATATATATATATATATATATATATATATATATATATATATATATGTATATATATATATATATATATATATATATATAGACAGGTCATGTCTTGAGAATGTCTGATGACAGGATACCCAAGATCTAATGTACATCCAGTTAGATCAGGGCTACAGGAATGTAGGACGACCATGGCTAAGATACAAAGACAAGCTGAAAAGCAACTTGTCAGCAGTCAATATACCATAACACCCTTGAGCGCTTAGCCTTGGAGCGGGTAGAATGGAAATCAACGTGTTTTAGTGGACTCAGCAATTTTCAATCTGCTTGTCTGAATCATCTTCAAGAAACGAGAGCAAGATCTAAAAAGGTCAGCCAATCTAACTGATGTCATCTCACAATCCTCACACTTGCTCCATATGTGGTCTCCTTTGTAAATCACTAGCGGGTCTTAAATGCCACTTAAGATTATCACACAAACTTTCACAACTGAATAAATAACAGGGTAGTCCATTATATATATATATATATATATATATATATATATATATATATATATATATATCGGTTGTCTAGTCACACTGAAGAGCCGTGATACATATTTTTTGTGATGCTGTGATCATATTTTTTCCTCCCATTTCCTTTTCACTGCAAATTTTCTAGTGTTTTTTTAATTTAAGTTAAATCTCCTGTGGAAGCCTGAAGAGCAGGGCAAACCAGTTGCTTCGCTTTTAATATGTCTAGTAATATTAAGCTTCACACTTTTAATTCTGATATATATGATATATATATATATATATATATATATATATATATATATATATATATATATCGGTATCAGTTGTTTAGTCGGTATGAGCTGTGATACAGCGAAACAATACTGTCTGCGAATGACATAATTTAGCGCTTGAAAATATATTTCACTTGAGTACTGTTGAATAACAAGCTAATTCTACAAACAACAGACACCTGCGTTAATGAGAAACTCTTCAGTAAAATGAAGGGTGCACTCCGGCTGATTGACATTTGTTTACATTTATAAAAACACATTTCTAGATTTAGCTACCTCATTCTGTCGAATGAAGATAGCTCAGTGGTAGAAAGTCTGACTGATACCAAATCGGTTGGGTTACACTTCTGGCTTGAGGCATTCGGCTGTCTAGTCGCACTGAAGAGCTGTGATACAGCCAAACAGTACTGTCTTAGAATTATATATATATATATATATATATATATATATATATATATATATATATATATATATATATCCCCGTCCTTCTTTACACCTTTCTTTTACGTACAAAAACATATTTTATTCAGAACCCCCCACCATAATTATTAATTGTCTGTAAGGAAAGCCTCCATTTTACAAAAGGTTGAGCACCATGCAACGATCAACTAAAGGGTTAACGGATATCTTTTACACATACCATCATAAACTGCGCCTCTTACGGTTCACGCTTACCGCACACACTTACCGCTCAACTCCTTCAATAACTGTGGCGAACCTGTGTCTGCAGATAAGCAAAAGAAGCTCCGAGTTGCGTGCGGACATGTCTGTGACGTCGTCCCCCGGTCGCAGCGCCAACTGTGACGTTCTATCCTGATCTACCACGGCGCCAGTTGTGACGTTGCCGTTCCAGGGTCCTATCCCGGTCACGACACCAGTTGTGACGTCCCTAAACAGCACCAATTGTGACGTCTTCGCCGCGGCGCCAGCTGTTCGCTCCTCGCTGCTCCGTTCGGGTGTCGCTGCTCCAAACGTGACGTCCGCCTGTCGCGTCAGTCGTGTTGTCTCGTCCTGTGACGACCAACTGGCTTGGTATAGGTCGCGGCACCCAAATGTGACGTTCTAACCTCTTGGTGATTCGGGTGGGAATCTGGTTAGATTTGATATCAGCCTCGTCGTTCCCAACTCGCTTCCAACGCCTGGTTACCAAGGTAACTGCATTGATCTCCAGTCTGCCTACCCACGTTGTGAATTGATCTTAGACAGACGAGATCAAACAGTAGTTGGGGCCGTAATGCAAACTGAGTTCAACGGGGGTGATAACACACAAATATGCATAAAAGAAAATAAAATGAAAACTCAAAAAGTTCAAAGTATCAAAGAAAAAGGTAACAAACTTTATGTCTAGTTGTTCGATACATAGGACTGCATCTATCTCCCAACCCGTTCTGTGGATTGTGACACGTCGTTTCCGCTAGGCAAGTTTGAACTCTTCAAGTTGTTTGCTCTCTACGAAATTGGTGTTTCGGTGTGTCTGGACGAAAGTCGAAAAACTTATTTCGGTGGTCTGGTTCTAAGTCGCTCTTCAAAATAATTGTTTTTGGGTTGAAGAGGAGTCCGGAATTTTTTTGTGAATCTTGGTCAGCTATCTGCGAGGCGGTTTCAACTGGAGACTGACTCTGGGAACTCAGCTCTGGAAACTTGAGCCCGAACTCTGGTACTCATCTCTGCCGCCAGAGCCCGAACTGATTTCTGCCTGTTGGGGCCTCGTTTTTATTGACGCCGACAAAAACCGTTGGCGTCGGGGGTCTCTCGATAATTCTAAATACATATCCACCTCTTTTATTTCTGGTTAGGGATTTTCCACTCTTTTCCATTTTTGGTAAACCCCTCCTCACTCCCACTTTCTCACCATACCTCTGAGGGGCGTGAACTACCCTCCCCACTTCTTCGTAGCAGCTTCTCATACTTATACTCTGGATGGGGCGTTGACAGCCTTCTTCGTGCGTCACGTGATCACTCTCGGCCAATGAGGTCTTGGTCGGGTATCTTTACTCCTCCTTTGTGCGTCACGTGATCACCACCTGACCAATGATGTCTTAGTCGGGCGTGAAAAATCCGTGGCTTTGTTTCGGGAAAAAAATACCTTGCTTAACTAAAAAAAAAAATGAATTATCTCTTCTCTTTCCTTTTTCTTCCTTTCAAATCGCCATTAACATTTCTCTAGCCACGAACGGACAATATGACATCTCTTGTTTTACACGTGGTGTTTGTCAGTTAGTTTATCGCTAATTTATCGAGATGGTTGGTTTTCGTAACATGGCTTCAGAAAAGAAATATCCCCAAAATTTTCAGTCTGTCTGTCGCCTCCAAGGAAGAAAGAAAAACACTTTTGGTTCCCATTCATTTTCCTTCGGTACATATGTCTGATAACATAATTTTATTATCGCAGGGCAAAGTGGTTTCGTCGAAAAGAATTCAGTCAGCTGCACTGATTGGGTGGGATTTAATTTTCATATATGTCCAAATTCCTTTTTAGTGTCCTGTTTCTCGTCACTTATCAAAATAGCATTTTCACTTGAATTTTTCCTGGGTAGTGGTCCAGCCATTCGTGTACGCACCTAGATAACATAGTCGTTATCAAAACACATCTGGTTCCTTCTTTCTTTTCCTTTTCTTTTTTTACTCAGAAATTCCCTGTCATTGTAATGACACACTTTTTCACTTGTGACTTATCAATATTTTCATTGTCTCTTAGGCCTGTGTGGCTGTTTTATCACCTACGAATCGTCTCGCATTTCTTTCTGCCTTCCTTTCTTTCTCTTCCTTTCTCTGCCTCGTAAATGGTGCCACATGTCTGTCAAAGCTAGTTACATTCTGGTTTTCTCTGTTAGCAACAGAACAGCTTGGTATATCCAGATACAAGACTCTCTACGACTTGCCCAGATCCTGGTCTTTGTCAGCTGTCTCATGTCAATAAGAACGACTGGAAACCCAAGAGTTATTCCTTTGGTGCATTTTGGTCTGGAAGTTGCATACAGCTTGCTGTGCTGTCGTTTCTGAGGCAGTGACTTCACTAATCATTACTCAGATTTTTACTTTATTTTCTCCTGTTCCTTTCCCTTCTCTGTCTGTTCCTCCTTAACTGTAAAGAGAACAATTTGATTCTCCAAACCACAACACACCCCCATCCACATCAAGTAGCTCCTGGCCCCTGCATAGTATGAAAACTAGTAAAACAAAAAACAACAACAATAAAAAAAATCAAAGGCAACATTTTCCAAAACTAACCTGTCGACAATCAATCTGTACTAGACACAGAACGAAAATTATGTCAATATTGAGATAGCACAAAGCCCTCAAAAGTCAAATTCGAATGGTCGATTAGATTATAGCACCATCAGTCACTGGTGCACAATAAACCAATTTCGTAATCCATCGAAAAAGACTGTGGATTCCCTTAAAGGAAAAAATGATTGATAGTCTTTCATTTGACTGGGAAGCTTACACTTTTTCCCCTTTGTATCAATTCATACGGCTTTCAAAATTGCCATCACTGCAAGCACAAAACGTATAGAACTGATCGACACAAATTAATAAATAAATAAATTGGCGAACCACAAGCGTCTAACCGGAAGTATTGTGTCATGACACGAAGCCAATATGGCGTTCCTTATTTTCGACTTTAGCTTGAATATTTCTTTTTCCCTTCTTTCTTTTATTGCATTAATAAGGCAAATAAAAAATACTTCCTTGCAAAGAAAAGATAACTCTATGGAAGTAAAAGTAAACAGTTAGAAAAGAGGCTTTGGCATTTCTTCAGTAAATTTGATAAAATAAGCCAAATCAATGGTGACAAACATTGGCAGGTATTCGTGAGCCATTTCGATCTAAATTTGTATCCCTGTTTGTTCTACACAATCTAAACAAACTGACGTGTCTTTCTTTGCAACGCTGAAGGAAAATCGACCGCCATTGTTGTTGTGTTAAGCCTTCAAACCTCAGATTTTCGTTTCTTCAATCAAAACAGCTTACTGCCATTCGTTGTATAATTAAATGGATTCCCTTCACGCCGAGTATGTCGTTAAGATGCATCTGACGACCTATCGAGGGATTTATTTTTCTTTACGCAGTATTGTTTATCTGCTTTCAATATGAATGTTTCTCCATCTTCCCAGATGCTATTTTATATATTCTTGTATTTTACAAGAAGATCATGTACTTAGATCATCTGTTGTAAATCAACTGTAAAAAAAGAGTGGGGGTATGTTTTATTTTGGTATTCAATATTCTCCAGGGTTCTTCTTACTGCCGTAAATCTCTTCCAGCAGGATTATATATATATATATATATATATATATATATATATATATATATATGAATGTATGTATATACGTGGGGGTTGAAAAGTAACTCCCTATATATGTATCAGAGGCCAGCCATTAGTCCTGACTAAAAACCTGTGATTTTGTCTTTGGGGTTGGTTGAAGGGCGAATAAAAGAAATTATGTCTTCCATACCTCAAGAGTTCCTGTGAAAATCAGGTGACGCGATACCTGGGCGGCCCGAGAAGCTGGTAGCGAAATCTGGTGCCTATATCGAATTTTAATTAAATTCTCATGCTAAATGCTTTCCTCTCATATGCATTTCTTATAAAAATTCTAATAAATTCTAAATATTTTACATGGGGGTTACTTTTCAATCGCCACACACGCACACACACACACACACACACATATATATATATATATATATATATTTTATAAATTCATGTATCATTCATACAAAAAACAAATATAGAGGTTAATGATTTAAATGGCGAGAATACATCGTCGCAAACAATATAAATAAGATACATCAACTCCGAACTTGTATATGATTGATATGATCCCCGTTTATAAATTCCAGTTGCATAAGGTCTTTTTAATTTTTACAATCTTTCGTCTGTTCCTACAGACATCATCAGGTATGGAAGTAGATTTTGTTCTTGTTTTTACTTCTCAGTAATAAGAGGACAACAAAAATAGAGATGTAATCCGAAAAAATGCTATGAGAAAAGTGTTACTGTTTTGGAACGTGCGGTCGAAACGCTGAGTTTGAATTTAAATTTTAAGGTTCTGCGTTTTTGTACAAATATAGCAATAAGAGAATTCTTTTTTACTGGTAGATTTTCCGTGAATATGGCATGAACTATATTGTTCAATAATTACAGTAATGTCACACTTATTATCCGAGAGTTGCACGTTGGATCAGTTATTTTAATTTCAATTAAAAGGTGCAAATATAATTTATAAATTCATGAATCATTCATACATTTGTTTTTTGTATGAATGATTCATGAATTTATAAATTATATTTGCACCTTTTAATTGAAATTAAAATAACTGAACAAAGGGGCGTAAGGCAATGATGTGTGTTCTCACCGGATTTATTCAATCTATACAGCGAGGCAATTCTGAGAGAACTGGAAATCCTACCATGATTCATTATTGGTGGCCACAATCTTAACAACATATGGTACGTAGATGAAATATAGCTGATAGCAGAGATGGCAAAGAAATTACAAAACCTCCTGCAGAAGGTGGCGAAGGAGAGCGAGAAGACTAAGGATTAAGTATGGATTAAGCCTAAACTACAAGAGGACATAATGCTTGGACATCAATGAAATTATGAGCCCGAAATATGATTTACAGGTTGGAGCAATAAAATCGAGTAGGTGCGGAAATTGAAATATCTGGGAAGTGTTCTGACACAGGATGGTAAGCGCGACGCTGAGATCCGAAGACGTATTAGAATGGCCAAGGACACATTCCAAAAGCTAGGCAAAGTATTACGAGACAGGAAGATTTCTTTGGTAACTAAACTGCTACGTGATATCTGTCTTCCTTTACGCCAACGAATGTTGGACGGTTTTCTCAAAGATGAAGAAGAGACTCGAGGCAACGGAGGTATGGTTCTACGGAAGGATGCTGAGGATAACATGGACGGAACCTGTGAGCAACGATGAGGTTTTGGAGAGGATACAAACAAAGAGGAAGTTAATACTTAACATCATGAAGAAGCTGCTAAAGTTTTTGGGACACGTAATGAGAACTGAGGGATTGGAAAATCTGATACTCACAGGGCGAATAGAGGGAAAGAGGGACAATGAAAAGCAACACGTGACATACTTAACGGGCTTAAGCAAGTGGGTGGTAGAACAGGGTCTGGGAGAAATAACAAAAAGACGAAACTTATTGAGAGCTACAAGGAACAGGAAGGGGTGGAGAGCCATGATCGCCTACGTCCTGAAGGGACACGGCACATAAAAGGACCTGCCTGTAAATGTCTGGACTGGTGCAAGTAAGGAATGTCGCTCGTCTGAACATCTACCAAAAACAGCGAGAGAGTCGCGGGAGGTCAAGAAAGCTTCGACTGCGGAAAAGAGGTTGTAGTGTGGAAAATAATTTATCACCCACAAGACCGCGTTAAACTCTTTTGAACACTGTTAAGGCGGGAAAGAGAGGGTTGGGCAGCTGCGGCTCAGATCTGGCACCAATACACCATAGAGTATTATTAAATAATCTATTTTGGCTATGAAGTTGAGAGAATAAATTAGACAAAAATAAAAATTATCCATCATGTTTGGAACGTAAAGAAAACAAGTCTTGTAAATCAAGTCTGACTGGTTAAATACTTTGATTAAAATTTGGCAGCATTTTTCTTATCGGATACCAATTATTTGATAATTGGTTTCATGTTGAGAGATAAAATTATAGACGAATAAATTGTTTCAAAATATCCGCAACGTAGTGGAAATTATCCAGTCAAACAATTAAACAATGCAAATATTCATAGGTTGTACGCAATAACTTATAGTCATTGATAATATAAGTGTTTTAACAAATACTTCACGATATTAGACAAGACATTTCACGGTTT
Organism: Acanthosepion pharaonis; assembly: GCA_903632075.3. Classification (NCBI taxonomy): domain Eukaryota; kingdom Metazoa; phylum Mollusca; class Cephalopoda; order Sepiida; family Sepiidae; genus Acanthosepion; species Acanthosepion pharaonis. The sequence goes on from CAHIKZ030000740.1 coordinate 314,099, forward strand.
CCAAAAGAAGAAAACTACAAATGACAGTCTACGTATTTTTAATAAAATATCTTAAAAGAGTGAAATACATAAGAAAGTAACTCATTCTTTGCCTGCTTATGAAGACATCGTGTTGAAACTGCGGTTCCTGTACGATCACCGAAGTTAAGCAACGTCGATCCCGGTCAGTACCAAGATAGATGACCGCAGTACCGAGATGGATGACCAATTGTTAATCGGAGAGCTGAGTTTCAATCTCCCGTCGTCGAGTTTGTTACATTGACTTAAGTGCAAATAACCTTAGGGAAAGGGATGAATCCACCTCCTCTCCAACCAGCTATGGGTTAATTAGTAAGTTTGTATCATTAAACCATTATTATATTCCCAAGTAGAAGAGTTTTAAAATATTTTTCTAGCTTTAGATAACGTGAAAGGAGTTGATAAGCAGTAGAAACGAATCAATCAAATATTGTCTGCTCATCTAGGAGGGAAATTAGTAATTGTCCGCACTCTTGTCTAAAGATATGGCGAATAGCCGATAATTTTTGACTTAGCTTCGTATTTCTGTGTGTGCCCGTGGGCGGTTTCACATTATACTGGAAAATTTCACATCTATTGAAAATGTACAAATAAAGTAATAAATAATAATAATAATAATAATAATACACTGACAGAACAACACAATCCACACTGACAGAACAATCAAGGCCAACCGGCCAGATATTGTTATTAAAGACCACAAACAAAAACAATTTGCCTCCTTATTGACATGGCAGTCCCTGCTGACTGCAATGTATCTTTGAAGATATTCAAAAAGCTGTCAAAATACAAGGACCTTGAAATAGAAATCTCGAAAATGTGGCATATGGGAACATCAACAATCCCTGTTGTAGTTGGAGCCCTAGGACTGGTTGGAAAAAGATTCCAGTAGACTAATTGAAGGGATTCCTGGAAGTCCATGCCTCAAGGAGATACAAAAAATTGTTCTGACAAGTACAGCCCCACACCTTACAAAGGGCTTTATCTATGTAATTTAATTTTTTTTTTGTCAGTGGAAAGTGTCATGATGGCATTTCTAACCTTAGGTCCCTGGGCGGGACCCGGAAAGAAATGTGTAAACGCCAGAAATCAAAGAAAATAATAATAATAATAATAATAGCTGGCCACACGTATTCGTGCATACCCATCTACTAGGGTGGCTACCCAATCCCTAATGCAGACGCCAGCTCAGGCGCATTTGTGTTTGTTCAACACCGACAGAGCCCACCTGTAATGTATACTGCAACAATCTGGAGGAGACCTTAGTTACAGTTGAGAGAGAGAGAGAGAGAGAGAGAGAGAGAGAGAGAGAGAGAGAGAGCATGTTATCTTGTGTGATCAACAATCTGAATAAGGCCAGCACACTCAAACCCTCGGTCACGATGACTTGTGAACTCGTGCAAGCACAGCCGTCGACGTTCCCCAAAGTTTTCCGTCAACCTAATTTCACTCACAAGGCTTGGGTCAACCCTTGGTATAGTTTTCAGGCACTTACCGAAGGTGCCGCACACTAGGATCGTCCCCCTCCAGAACGATAACGTAATGTGAGGCTGAAACCAAAATATCCACAGTTATAAAATATTAGGGGAACAGTTAAGTGCAAGGTGCAGTTATATCACGGCCTGACATGCAGCATTAAGATTATCGTAAATAATTCATTCCCCAAACAACATTTATTCCTGAAGCAACTTCCACAGGTATAACGCACTTGCTGCAGAGGTGCAAGGGGGGGATGTTGTTGATTGATAACAGGTTTGTCAACGAGAACATTTCTGCAACTGAGAAAAGATAACTCAAGTGCAATGGCGACGATCACTCGCTCTCCCTTTCTATATATATATATATATATATATATATATGTTAAGAAATGGACGAGGTCCGACAATTTATTTATTAAAGACATTTTTATTTATGTTTAACGTTGTTATTTTTTTATAGATACAAGTATTTAAGCAAATGCTCTGTTTATGATAAACAGTATTAAATAACATTTACCGGCCTGAATGTCCGAGAAATTTTCATAGAAAATATTCGTTCATAGACAGGATTCGAACCTGCATCCTATACGGAACCGTCATATACGCTGACGTGCCTTGACCACTCGGCCACCATGGAAGATTGTAGTTTATAACAGTAAATTCGACCTTGTCTACCATCAAGGTTCATGGTGGCCGAGTGGTTAAGGCACGTCAGCGTATATGACGGTTCCGTATAGGATGCAGGTTCGAATCTGTTATGAACGAATATTTTCTATGAAAATTTCTCGACATTCAGGCCGGTAAATGTTATTTAATACTGTTTATCATAAACAGAGCATTTGCTTAAATACTTGTATCTATAAAAAATAACAACGTTAAACATAAATAAAAAGTATATATATATATATATATATATTAAGGTATGCTATATTTATGGGGCTAAATTGCTCCATATCAGGGATAGAGCGTATGTATGGTATGTAAATATAAAAGTGGGTAGCAGTGATAGTTACTTTCATGCTTAAACGCAGTCTTCATGATACTGGGGGATTATCTCAATGTCCCCTTTCATAATATATATATATATATGTATATATGTGTGTGTATATATGTGTGTGTGTGTGTATGGATAAATTAAATTATTCCATTTTATATATATATGTATAGATTTATTATATATTTTATATATATATATATATTTAAATATTATTTATTATATATATATATATATATATAAATATATATATATATATATATATATATATATATATATATATATATATATATATAAACTTTTTTGAAAAACAAAGAGAAACTGGTTAACGTAAAAAGTAAAACAACAAATTATTGTTTTAAGAAAAAACACTGAAAACCCAATTGTAAATAACAAAGTATTAATTTTATTTTCTGTGTAAAAAATACATATATTATAAATAAATATTATTAAATATTAGCTGCTTTTTCCCAATTCTTATTTTAGTCTGTATATTATTTTCATTTCATATATATATTTATATATATATATATATATATATATATATATATATATATATATATATATATAAAGATACAGACTGTCGCTCATGTTAAATTTTAAGAAAAATGTAATCGAAAAATTGTCTGTTGAATTTACCAAAATTTTCTAACCCCCCCCCCATATATATATATATATATATATATATATATATGAAAGTAGACATTAAGGTCAGGCCCAGCGCCGGCAATATGTTTCATGCTTAAACGTAATCGTCAGGCCATGGCGTGAAGCCTGAATTGAGGTTATATTAAAGTGTTAAGGGTCTGGCTAAATCTGTGTTCTCTATTTCTTGATATAGCACAGTCATTAGCAAGTGGCACTCTTAAACCAATTCGTACGTGTAGTGTTTTCATTTCTCATCACCACTTTTTAATTGCTCTTGTTCCCGGGTCCATCCTGATTCTGGGTGGTTGCGCCTGTTAGGGTCCCAGCTATGGACAAGTAGTTAACCCTCCAAGCAGAACACTATGAAAGTATAACAATCCGTTTTATAGTGAAATTACCTGTAATATATTTTTATATAACCAAAAAAACTGACGAACTCTACATATTTATGATAAAATGACCATCAATACAATTTTGAAAGCAAAATGACCAGCAATATATTTTATCTGTAATTGAAGTCTTACAAATGCGTTCTAATCATTTAGATTTCAGCCTTAAGTAATCCAAAAATGGTCATATATCACTAAACTAAACCAATAAACCAAACAACAAAAATGAAAGAACACTTTTATGACTTTAATCCCTATAAAATCCTGCAATTTCTTAAAGAAATCAAACTACATTCCGTCCTGGGTATGACGAAAAACTACATCCGTGTCCTGGGTAAAGCGAAAAACTACGTCCAACAGCAAGACCTCTGATCAGGAGGTCTTGAGGAGCGTGTAACCACCTCTTAATTGTTGGTGTTCTCATGTCCCACCTGACAAGGGTGAGAGTGTAGCACCTGTTAGGGTCCCAACTATGGGTAAATAGTTAGCCTCTAAAATGTGCTTAAGGTTCTATGAAAATGTAAAAATAGGTTTTAATACCAGCAATAAATGTCCTGAAGGAAAGATTTATCAGCAATACATTTTTGAGGAAAAAAGCAGATTTTCAAGTCCAGCTAGCCATTTCCCTCACTTTGCTTTTAATTAATTCACCCAAAGGAAGGTGATAATGCTACTAAGACGCAAGGAGACTACTAGGAGTGAAGATGAATGAAAAGACTTTAGAAGGAATCGGAAAGCCAATCCTAAACAAGAAACAAGAGTTAAACCTCTATTCCTGTTCAAATGACAGGAGAGGGGTGTGAAACGCACTATAGGCGAACCTATCTTCTATTGACTTATGGAGAAAAAGACAATTTTCTTCCCTTAAAAATAATTATAGGTATATATTCATTATTCTTTCACCACGAGCAAAAGGATAAAATCACTAAGACGCAATGGATTACTGATAGCGAAAGAACAATAAAAAAGACGATTTAAGAAAGGTGATGAGGAGTGACGTTTCATTTAAATTTTAAGAAGGAAAGCAAGAAGTTGGAAGAGATTTTCACAGACGAGAAGTGCGAGAGAATAAAATATAAGGATAGAGTTTGCGGTTAAAGCTAATAATTTCAACAGTAAAATAATGAGACCGATTAATTATCGTCTAAATAACGCAAAAATGAAAATAACACTTTTAGCTGATATATTCACGAAAATTGCACAAAAATATCTTGAAGTACTAAAGAATAAATTTATTCAATAAAATCAACAGTGGCGTCAACCACAGACTTCAGACAATTTCGGAATCACTTTCAACTCTTCTGGACGGTCTACTAGTTTAAGTTGATGAATGCTGTCATAATACTTGCCTTCAGTTCATTTTTGGTGTTACAAAGATATCTTTGTTCTCTCGTTCAACTTCGCCTTACACATAATAATCAAGGGTTTTGCAGTCAGGGGAGTTAGGTGGCCAGATCTAAGAGGTGATGTGGTTGCAGAAATTGGCTGGGTTCTCCTGCTTGGGTGGCATGCTGTAGAGCCCTGTTGCCAGACGGGTTTTTCAGCAGCTATACTCTTGAACCAGGGCAGCACTACCTTCTCAAGACACTTGAGGTATGTCTCCGCGTTGAGTCAGAGTACCTCAACAAAAAAACTGGGATTGATTTTCATATCAGATTGAGTTTTCGGAGTTGCCGTACCTTTGTAATCACGATTAGACTCCGTGTTGAGTCTGAGTACCTCACCAAAAGATTTGGGATTGATTTTTTTTGATCAGAAAGATCAGATTGAGTTTTTGGAGCTGCCGTACCTTCGTAATCACCATTAGACTCAACCAACTCTTTCCGAATTCTCTGCACAGTCCTTAGATAAGCGCGGGAGAAGAAAATATGAAGATAGATGTTACTAATAATCTCATCTGTAAAATAATGAGATCTAGCTAACAATCTAGTACAACGATTAAATTCCTAATGTCGAGGTACCAAAGATGAATGCCCATCTCTTGCGATACCCAAATAGAGTATCTATCTCGCTGGCTATATATTGATAGGTAATTACTTGGATTTATTCAGCCAGAATGTATGTCTATGTCATTATTTTATACTTGTCAGAACCATCCTTACCATTTCTTAGAAATTATCGGTGGATTACATTTTGGAGTTTTAGGACTTTTTCTTAATCTATAAACAAAATTAGAAAATGAAGGTAAAAAAAATAATACCCTTCCAGAATTCTCCGAAAATAAATCTCAACGCAATTTAAATTTTAAATTTCTCGCCTGTAGAAATTTTGGTAATTCCAAACCCAATTATATCCAGTCTATTCAAATAATGCTTTAGTACATGTTCATTTGATTCCATTGTGGTCTGACGATTTGACAAAGCAACAAAAGATTGGCTATTTTGAGAATTACGGCATGCGCTGGAAATACAACACTTCATATTTCCACGGGCTCTGTTGCAAATACAGGGAGCCTAGAAGCCGCACTGGATAGAGCAAGTTTTCAGCGCGAAAACAATGTTATCGTCGTCACCACCAGTGGCTATGCTGAGCAGGACCGGCCAGAATATGTCTTGTCACGCACATCGCTATTACCACTACTGAAGCATTTTAATCGCACCCAAACAGTGCTCACATACATTGTTTGGTCTCCGTTTAAATTCAGGAAACGTAGATAGGAATAGGCGGAGGAATTCAGTCATATTCATGATAAGAATACAATTTTATCTGCAACCATACACCCAGCATGTAGCTATGAGATCGTGGGTTAAATAATAAAATAAGAGGCTTTATTTCTATAATGATACTCATGCTACTGAAATGTTATCGTTACAGAGAAAGAACATGTTCATATGTTGGAGTGGGGAGGGTCACTCTAATCCTATGAGGTGCGGATATTCATCTGGTGTCTAGGCGGGTACCATCAAGTTTACCATCATTCCCTCCGTATTCCTTTGCCCCGGAAGTTTATTCCCAAGGAGCGATACTTTTGAGAGCAAACTCCTGCGAGTGTGCTTCACTGAATGCTACAATCTTAAACTCTTCAAGTCTCGGGTCACTAGGCATCTTCATTTGCTCTTTTTGCATTTATATGCTACATATCATTATATAACACTCGACCTTGAGTGGCTCTTGGGATATTAATTGTGAGAACTTTAGTAGAAATAAAAAAAAAAGATATTTAAATATTACATTTTATATAGTAGGTTATGTTACCAGAAAAAAAAAAAAACATTTTTCAGAGAGCGGGAAGTCTTTACTGATTTAATTATTTTGTCGGTCTTCCGTAGATTTTTATTTTAATAAATTGGAGCTATTTGAATATTTAACTGGGTACTACAAATCGGTGGAACTTTTTCTATGTTGTATGACGCTTAAAGTCTAATTAAATATCGGTAGAAATTCTTTACCAGGTATATTTCAGTTTGAAAGGAGAACGTAGTATTATATATTTTTCATGCATATTTTTCAATAATTACTGTTTGTGTCTCCTGAAGAAACTAAAGGACCAGTGATAAACGTTTTCAAATTATACGTTAGAAATAATTTACGACTAATATTCTTGGGCAAAGCCTGGAAGATTAAAACAGAGACCAAGGAATTTGGTGGCGTAGTAATTGTTCAATCTCTGAGCCGGGTGGTATTGATTTAGAATCAATGGAAACAGGATGGGCAATAACAGAACAGTTGCAAAAAAACAAAAAACAAAAAAAAAACAAAAAAAAACAACAACTGAGAAATACGAGTTATACCTGTAGACGGAATGAGAACAATCTGGTTTTGGTAGAGTAAAGAGAGACTACTCTGACCGAATGATACCTGTAGAAGCCGAAAGTTTCCTATAGTAATAACAAAGATGAAATTTGGTGGTGTAGTAATTAAGTTCAATCTCTCAGCCGGGTGGTATTGATTCAGACTCAATAGAAACAGGATGAGCAATAACGGAGCAGTTGCGAACCCCCCCTCAAAAAACAAAAAAAAAACAACAAAAAAAAAAAAAAAAAAAAACAAAAACTGAACAATACGAGTTATATCTATAGGCGGAACGAGAACAATCTGGTTTTGGTAGAGTAAAGGGAGATTACTCCGATCGACAGATACCTGTAGAAGCCGAAAGGTTCTTATAGTAACAACAAAGATGAAATTATTAGTCCGAATGTACATAACATAATGTATTCGTTTCTTGATAGAAACATAAACTGCTAGTTTGCTTGTCCTTCAATTCTGATAGATTTGACCGGGATTCGTTCAACCAACAAGTGAAGACGATAAAAATAAATTTAGTTCATCATATTAGGAAATTATTTTTTTGAGAACCTGAGAAGAAAATACAGCTGTAGTAAATTCTCATTTTCTAATTTAACTATAAACTGTTGTATGAATATATTTGTTTGGTTTCCATAAGGAATAATTTAAAATGAATTTACATAGAAAACTGCACTCACATTAAATTCTATAAAATGTAATTAAAAAATCCCTTTCTTTGTATATTTGTAATCTGGACTGCTTAAAATTGATATGAGAGAATTTTTGAAAGATTATTTTTTTTGGCCGCATGACCTATTATACAAATTCACCAACTTCTCACGGCCATTTTCTCTTTTGTGTACCATTAAGCCAAACAGCTGTAGCACGTTTAACAGCAGATGTCTGTAAAATCGTAATCATTTTTGTTTCTCCTGCCATTTGAATGAAGTTGACGCAGAATTTTTCTATTCCAATGATTAACTATCAAAAAGACCATCATGCATTGCGCTCAGTAGAGACAATAGTAAAGGCCGCCATCTTGAACTTCTTCGACAGACGTATTATTTTATTTAGCAGAAGTAAAGAAGTTTTTTATCGACACTTGGGAATACACTTTGATCTGAATGAAGATGAATACATAATTAGCAGTCCAGTAATTTATTGGTAGCCACGAAAGCAGGCCATATCTCTTGATGATTTTTTTAAAGTGTATTACAATTTGATGTGCAGTTGAAGAAAACATCGGTTGGTGTAATATCAGTGAGAAAGTCATCATCATTATTATCATCATTATTATCCTTCTGTTTTTTTTTTCATGCTCATTCCAATTGTCTGTTGATTGTTGCTAAGGAACGTGAAACAGAAAATATCTTAAAATCTCCAGTACCATTCTCATCATTCTGAACGGTTTTAGTTTTTCTATATATTTCTAATATTTTTTTCCTAAATTTTTGGCTACCCCTTCAAGACTGTTCCAAGTAATCCAATAATGATAGGCTCTACGTATAGATTTTTGTTTCTAGTTCATTTCAAATTTACTTTAGATATTTCCCCAGCTTTGAATTTCTTTTCATTTTTCCTTATATTGTTTGCTCGAGTTATAATTTAAAAAATATACATAAATATAAAGAAAGAACTGAGGTATATATATATATATATATATATATATATATATATATATATATATATATATATATATATATAATAAATGTATTATGTCAGGCCGGAGTCAGACCAATGGACGGATATTTTTTCTCTCACTTCCGGGTCTTGAGACATTATTTTACTTTATAAGCGTGCTTGAATAGTGATAAAAATAATTATTTACCAAAAACACCTGATGACACCGTAAAGTTGAAACTCAGGTAAATTCTTTCAAATTTTTATATTATATTGTATTATATTATATATATATATATATATATATATATATATATATATATATATATATAATATATATAATAAATATATATATATATATATATATATATATATATATATATATATATATATATATATATAAAATATATATATATATTTAATAAAACACCTACTGAAAAAAATGAAATTATAACGAAAAGCTAGATGATGTAGGCCTGTGAACGACCCATGTCCTTTGTACATACATATGAAACTTTATTACTTAGTTTATATATATATTTAAAATAAATAAATTAATTAATTAATAAATAAAGTTTACTAAATCTGAGAAATGAATTAGCTATTTTCCCAGTAAGTGCCTTAAATATTACTTAAATAATATTTAAATATAAAAGTTTAAAAATCGTAATATACATATACTTTGATATGGAAAAATAATTTTACTTACTATAAGTAATTTCAAATACATTTCCTTCTGTTATAATAATAAAGTAATATAGTCTATTAAAAATAACAATGAAAATATTTTAAAGTTGTAATTAAAATTGTAGTTAAATAAAATGAATTCTAACCTAAATTTCTTTTACTTAGTACTACACGCACTTAAAAGAATCCAATAAAACACCTATAGTAAATTAAAATTAATATGAAATACGAGATGTAAGCTTATGAATGACCCATGTTCTTTGTACTTACATAAGAAACAATATATTACTAGGTTTATATATATAAAAAATAAAAGTTTACTAAATCAGTAAATTAAGTAACTTTTTTTGCCGTCATTGTCATAAATTTTACTTAAAAAAAAAAATGTACCCTAATATACATACTTATACTTGTTGTGAAAATAATCCAACATAATATAAGGGATTCTAATACATTTAACTGTTCATAAAAAAAATATAGTATAATAAAAATTAAAAATGAGAATATTTCAAATCGTAGTTAAATAAAAAAATCCAGACGACATGCATTCAACGGATGTCAGTTCTCATTGAAAAATACATCCCTACCCCTTACCAAAATATAGCTAATAACCGATACAATGATACAGACATAAGGAAAACCCAGACAACCCTTGTCCAATTGAAGTAGATTTATCTGTAACCATGGAAACGGGATTTTAGCTGTGTCTTTAAAACCCAGTAATTTTAAAAATTACTCCAAAATTCGCTTGAGGATGAAATGGAACTAATGTCTTTAATTTAATTGCAAAATTAAATTCGTGGCTTTTAGCTTCCATTTTTGAAACATGGTTAGAACTGTGCAGCGGAAAAAAAACCATATTTTAAATCAATTAATTTATAATATATATATATATATATATATATATATATATATATATATATATATAATATAATATAATATATATATATATATATATATATATATATATATATATATATTCGGAATTAAGACAAAAATAATATTTAATCGTGAATTCTAAATTTAAATTTCACTGAACTCTTCAAACTGTCAATTGTGGTAGATTATTGAAATTGAAATGACTAGAGAGGGTAAAACAGAAAAAGAGGGAAAGAAAAGGAAAACCCCGGGGGGTGGAGGTAGAAAGAAGAGATTGGAAGTAATGTAATATGAGAGAAGGTCATCAGGGAAAATGTATACATATATATTTTAGTTTGTAATATCTGTTTTATTAGAAATATTTGCAAAAACCTATTTGGTAGTGTGTTATTTGAGAGTTCTATTCATGAATGGTTCATTGTAAGTAAATATATCTGATATTCTTTGACGTTTATCTTCTTTTTTAAATTTGTCAAGTTTGCCATGGTGCTTAAGAGATTGTTGTGGAGTTATTTCGCAGTGGAGGTTGATATTTGTACTAAGTCGGTCCTAAAATAGGTTCGACGTGCAAAACGTTAGGAACTTGATATAATAGGTAATGACGCAGAGAAATCTAGTTGTGGTCGCTGATACTTTTAGTATTCGACTAACGGTCGTCCGACATCGACTCATTGACTATATTTAGTCCCCCCCCACAAGGCCAGCATATGGCACGCCGGTTTAACGTGGGATCTCCGAGCCCGTGGGCTCGGCCAAAAATATACCTTTTTTAACCCGTAAAAACAGGTTCAGTGTCGGTTAACTTCGGCGTAACCTCTTTCGGATTCCTCCCCGCCCGAAGGCAGAGTTCAACCGATCAGCCGGTCGAGATTTGAATGACTGACTGACGATATTCAGTCCCCCACCCCGCCACTGGGGCAGCATATGACACAAGGTCGGTTATTTATTGTTGGTTGTCCGAGCCCGTGGGCTCGGTCCAAAAATATGCCCTTTGAACCCGTATAAACGGGCTCAGGACCGGTTTACCTCCCCGAACGAGACTCCGCCCTTCGGCGTAGCCTCGTTCGGGTTCCTCTCCGCCCGAAGGCATGGAGTTCAACCGAACAGTCGGTTTAGAAGTCAACGACTGACGACGTCACCCCCCACGAGGGTGTCATATGGCACAAGGCCCCACGAGGGTGTCAAAAATAGCCCATTTGAACCCGTATAAACGGGTTCTGGGCCGGTTTTACCTCCCCGAAAGGCTTCGGGTTCCTCCCGCCCATAGGAAGAGTTTAACCGTGCAGTTTAACGACTGACAATATTCAGTCACCCCCCCACGAGGGCATTCCCGAGCCAGCCCATTTGAACCCGTATGAACGGGTCCAGGGCCGGTTTAACCTCCCGAAGGAGACTCCGCCCTTCGGCGTAGCCTCCTTCGGGTTCCTCGCCCGTAGGAAGAAGTTGAACCGTATAAACTGACAATATTCAGTCACCCCCCACACGAGGGTGTCATGTGGCACAAGGCCTTTTTAACGTGGGCATTCCCGAAATTCGGCCAAAAAAGCCCATTTGAACCCGTATAAACGGGTTCTGGGCCGCAGCCTCCTCCCGAAGGAGACTCCACCCTTCGGCGTAGCCTCCTTCGGGTTCCTTAGGCCCATAGTTGAAGAACAGTTTAAGGTGAACGACTGTGCAGTCACGAGGGGTTCAAAAGGCCTTTTTGAACGACATTAGACTAACATTTGAACCCGCATAAACGGGTTTCTAGTCCTACTTATATTAGATGGTAGAGTCTATTAACTATATAATAGGTGTGTTTCACCATAACAGAGATATAACCTCAAAATAGAAAGAGGGTATTGTAAGGTAACTGAAGGATAGGCACATTGGAAATTGGGGAAATGTGAAGCAAAGATCAGAGAAAATTCAAAAAAGGAATCAGAAATATGGTCAAGATATGGATAAGAGAAATGGTTTTCAAGACGTTCAAAAAGGATTCGAGAAAAAGGAAAATAGCAAAAATATTTTACTGACCAGTAAGAAACTGGTGTTGTGAGTATAAAGAGGAGAGAATAGTTAAGAACATTATAAACATTGGCTAAAGATATAAAAAAAAAGCTCTCAATTACACGCATATCCTCCTGGATACAATTTAAACTCATCCTGCTTATTTTCAATATATTGTGAGCAATTATTTTAAAGTTCGTATTTTTTAAAACAGCTGCCGATTTAGTACAAAGAGAAGCCTTGGCGTGTGCGGGCAAATCTTACAAATACTAAAGCAACAGTTATCAGGTAAGGATACAGATCCCAAATTCTCTGATAGTGGTTTAAACTATTGGTTCGTGAATCTAATGGTATAGTAATTGGGCCGAGAGTGTGAACTTTGACTCGGTTGAAATGTGGAGAATAACTGAGAAGTACCAAATAGGAACTAGACGAGATATCCTTGAACATGGGCAATGGATCGAGAACAATATATTCCTGAAAATTAAATAAAGGGTTAATTTTGAATTTTCTTGAAGCTTACATGGAACAACGTCTGAAGCGTAATAATAACAACAAAGATAAGGAAAAAAATCCGCGTGTAAATAATGAAATTATGATAATTCTTCATCCCAGAAATTCAGACGAAAACTGAAAATCTACAACATATTTCACTGAAATTATAATGACAAAAGAAAAGTATTCTTTGTTAAGTAAACTTCGAAAAGTTGGATGAAGAATCACATGAAGACGTATTTCACAAGAGTCATTTTGATTGATGTATGTAGAGCTACATTGGATGGATTTGAAAGAGACTGTGTTCTTTAACGAAATAATTAATAAGCACAACTTAGAAGTCAACAGTATAGAAGACTGGTTCGGGATAGTCTTACTGCCAATAAGATGATATGTTCACTCAAAGAATATACTGAATGCACGAAGAACATCAGAAAACACACATAATTTAAGTTAGCGTGAGTAAATGGATGAAGAATGGTAACTCGTACTAGAGGATCCAAAAGTAAAATGTCGAATTTTAACATCTACAATTAATTATGGAACTATCTTGACTTATTAAACCGGAATACTTATGTCCACGAATATTAGAGAGAGAGAGATAAGTAATGTTGCAACATTGCGAGTGTAAAATACCGGATAATAATTTAAGATTAAGGGTTAAGAAGAAAAAATCTCTTAACTAATAAGCAGGCACAACGCTTGTTCAAAATATATCGTATTTCTGAAATATGATATATTTGATAGGATCAATTGATAATTACAAGTCCTTTGGTGATGTCTTTTCATTGGTCCGTGAATTGACGAATAAGTGATTATCGAGGAAGCAATGTTCCTCTCCGAAATCCCTCAGTGAATATTTTTGCCACGTAAGATATGTTCCTAGGACTGGAAAGCCTCTCATTCCCTACGTCACTCCCTACGTCACTGACAAGTAGTCAGCAGAATTTACCTACCGGAGACAATACCTACAATAAATGTTGCTAATACAGGTCATATGCCTTGTGCTACTTATTACTACAAGATAAATTTTCTGTCATTTAAAAGAGTGCTGTTTCAACTTTCATTAAGGAAGAGAGACATATGTTAATTGACCTGAAGACAGCCGAGGATGCTAACACAGCGAGAGAAACCAATATGGCTTACTAAGGAAAGAAGGACCATAGTCGCCAAACACCAGTGCCAACCACATACTTAACCACAATGCGAGCGCATATTTGCCACAGGTGAGTTGTTTCAAAAATAATCACGGTGAACAGTGTGGGTGAGTAAACATTTGCAAAGCTATTTCACATAACAGAGGGTATCTGCATGAAACTGTTACACTCATTGTAAACCTTGACATTGCTTAATCAACGAAACTGTTGTAGAGTAGTTGGTAGGCATAAGACGGACTAATTTGTTGGATGAATAAAGGGACATTTTTGTGTATACCTGTTGTTCATGATGACTAGCTAATCCCTGTTGCCGACGTTCAGGCACATTTTTGTTTCTTCAAAACTCCCGGGGCCAAGGTGTCGTTTCTGGAAGAGAGCGTATAATCTGGAGTGATCAACAGTTTGACCAAAGCCAATACGCTCACAACCTCCAAAACTAAATAATCCTTCTCTGTCTGTCTGTCTGTCTCACTCTCTCTCTCTCTCTCTCTCTCTCTCTCTCTCTATATATATATATATATATATATATATATATATATATATATATATACAAACTGTATATATATATATATATATATATATATAAAAGTGAACATAGATGTCAACACTTAGAGGCGACAGTCTGTTTCATGCTATATGCAATCGTCAGGCCACCTGATATATATATATATATATATATATATATATATATATATATATATATATATATATATACACACACTATTAATCTTTTATTGCCATATTTACGACGTTTAGACTGTTGTACACTCCGGCCTTCTTCAGGTGATATATTTTGGAATTAGAACCGAACGCTTTGATTCCACGCGCCATGACTTGTTGGGATATCTTAATTTGAGTTATTTCCATTTAGTAACTTAACACTCCAAGTTTTTTGTTCGCTGTGCCGTGGCAAGTCACTTTTTGGATTACTCAATCATCGCTTGTCCTTGGGAGCAGCGGTGAATATTTTGGACTTATGAGCCTAATGTCTCATTAAACATTTTTTTTTTTTACCAGAGATCATATTAAAATTTTTGTTATTGCTATTTTTCTCTAACTCTGTGTATTACTGGTTGCTATATTCATTCATGTCTTGGTCAAGCTTAGGCATAAGACGGCTTAATTCGTTGGACGAAAAAGGGGACATTTTCGTGTATACCTGTCGTCTATGATGTGTTCTTTAAGGAAATATTTAATAAGCCCAACTTAGAACACGATAGTATAGAAGCTGAGGACTGGTTCGGACTAGTCTTGTTGCCAAGAAAATATGTCCACTCAAAGAACATACCGAATGCATGAAAAATAGCAAGAAACAGGTTTTCACATAATTTAAGTTAGTTTGAGTAAATAGATGACGGAAGATGGAGAGGATCGTATAAAAAATTTTCAAAGAGCTGAAAAGGATAGTGTTGTAAATTAGTTTTCACAGTGGAGGCTTGTATTTCAATAAGTCGGTCCTAAAAGGGTCCGACGTACAAAACGTTAGGAACTTGAAATAAGAGTTAATGACGCAGCAATCTAGTTGTGATGGTTGATACTTCAATGTCCGACATCGACTGACTCACTCAACTCCACTGAGTTCAACTGGCGACCGCTACTACTACTACTACTTATTATGTGTGGGAGAGTCTATTACAATAGAATAGGTAATGTTCCGGCATAACAGATAGGTAGTTGTTGAGAGCTAAGATCGCAGATATCTTGAAGGAACATAAAAGAAAAGTTAGTGAACTTAAGCTTAAGCAATATATCTTATTACTGATTAAAAAACATATAAAATCCCTCGATTACATTTTTGGAACTATTACAATGACCCTGGGATATTTTCAATTACAACCAACATAAAAGCTAAGGCAATTCTTACTATTATAATTCTAGTAAGAGTAACGAATATAATAGTACTTGTAGCATCACTAATGATACCAATATCCTATCGGGAAAGTATATACTTAGTAAATTCCAGCCTCAATATTTATACAACGGTCTTTATTGAATCTTTCACCATACGATCGAAAACATTTAATCAGACCTTTGCAAAGAGGAGTGAAATCCGATAAATGATTGCCTGAAAGTAGTATAATTATTTCTAGAGTTTTAAGAACAGGTCAAAGTCAGTCCTGATAAATGTAACTCCGTTTCTCCATTAAACCTTGTCCCGTCCATACGGCTATAAAAGAACGCTGATGGTTATAAAAAGAATTACTGTATTGCTTACCAGTCCATTTGTTACGTGAGCGTTGTCGGACTGAAATTTATTGCGGTTATAAAATAATGTCTTCATATTAATTGGATGGAAAATACTACATGAAATAAGAGAGACACTTTTGCAAGGTGACGTCGATTGATTCAGTTAAAGTGAAGGCTTCCAGTACTGAAATTTATAACCACTTTGATTTTTGTACTAAATAGGTATAGGCTAGATCATCACGAAAACAGAGTCATTGATTTCTGTTCCCTCAGCAGATATTTTAGAGTTTCATCATTTAAACATGGGCATTTCCAACCATCTATTACTTGGTCAGGATCTTGATAGCACGCAATAATTGAAACTAGCTTACATGGTGTCACCATTAATTCAGAAGCATCTATACGACCCATTTTTTAAGGCAATTCACCCCAAGCAAGGTGAGAGTGCCACTGACAAGCAAGGGGTTACAGAGGATTGAGAACAAGAGTAAAGAGGCATGTTTGAGGAAAGGATATAGAGAAGGACGGGGAACAAGCTCAGTTTGTCAGATGTCGATTGACATTACACTTGATTAATTGAAGAATATAGTCATCGGGTAAAGCAAGTAAGCGGAAGGGAGTTCCATAGACGGGAAGTGCGGGAGAAGAAGCTGTTTGAGAAGAGGAGATGGTTGCATTTAACAGTTTTGGCAGTGAAAGGGTGGGATCGAGATGCCAGCCTGGTAGCACGTTTAAATTCATGTAGTTCAGGAACCAGCGAAAGTCGCTGGTCGTAACAGTTGCCGTGAAAATATTTATAGAAGAGCCAGAAGGAGACCACACCAAATCTGTGGGATAGCGGTTGTAGACTAGATGCCAGATTAGGACCTATCATCTTGCATATTCGTCACTTGATTTTGTCAAGGACCTCGAGACGTACAGCAGGAACACCAGACCATATATGACACCCATATTCCATGCAAGGACCTTGTGGGTGATGGATTATTTTCCAATGTACAATCCATTCCCACCAACGCAACATGACAATCTTCTCGCTACTCTATAACCTTTCAATGGAAGAAAATTTTAACGGACTATATTTCCTTTGTACCACGAGTTCAGATCTTTACAGCTAGAACTCACCCTGTTATAGCCACATAGGCAAACCATCTGCATACCCTTCGTATTCCATTGGTAAAATATGTAAGTTATATTTGTTCAGATTCTTTCCCTAAACCACTACTTTCTGGAACAGATTCCCGATAGGATTTTACGCCGATCACTACAGTCGTAACATCTTCAAGTCTAGGATTAATCTTTATCTTTCCTGAATATTCACATAATCTGCACATCTAACCACCTCCTACTCGTACAATAAGCAAATCTCTACCTTGAGTGGCTCTTGTACCTTGTATTGGATGAACAATAAAGAAAAAAGGAAAAGATAACTGACCACACCTGAAGATATATTTTCTGTACGTCTAAATGCCTTGGAATTGTTTGTAATTTAGTCAGGGCTGCTGGAGCTAAGAAGAAACGGATATTATTCCCAAACGTAACAGTTCAAAATAAAGACGTAGTGCCACTTGCAGAGTAGTAACCGAATTTATTTATCTTGGTCATAAACACTCATCGACTATGTTTCATTACCTGTTTATTATCAGATAGGCCATAGCTGAGAAAATTGTTTCAGAAAATTATTTGAAAAAAATTATTTGGGAAAATTATTCGAGAAATTAATTTAGAAAATTTTTGAGAAATTATTTTAAAAAATGTTTGCGAAAATCATTTGAAAAATTATTTTAGATATAATTTGAGAAAATTATTTGAGAAAACAAATATATTCTCACGTCTGTTTATAATCTCTTCAAAGTTAAAATATTACGCTGTTTTTGGAAGAAATTTGGACATAAACACTCCTCTACCAACGAGGGCTCATTATCTGTTTGCTATAGATAGACTATAGTTGAAAATATTATTTCAGAAAATTATTTCAGAAATCATTTGAGGAGATTATTTAAGAAATTGTTTGAGAAAATTATTTGAGAAATTATTTGAGAAAATTATTTGAAAAAAAATATTTGAGGAAATTGCTTTGAGTATTATTTGAGAAAAATGTTTTAGATATTATTTGAGAAAATTATTTGTGAAAATAAATATATGCTCACATCTGACTACGATCTCTTTAGAAGGAAAATTAAAATATTAGGCTGGGTTTTAATTAATTTCCCTTTTAGGGAACAAATTTTAATAACGAATGTATTATTCTTACCACTTATCATACCTGGCTAGATTAAATTGAAAACGTACTAACATACATTATTTTTTGCAGAGTAATGGCAGGGTGTCCAATGGATTAAATGAAAAATGCTGTTCTCTTCCTTTACAGCGTAATCACGAATACTGCAAGAATAAAAATAAAAAAAAAAATGGAACTCGGTTGGTTTGTTCTACCCAACCCGACATAATCACCTCACCCAGCACGAATTAATTATTACCTTTTTGGATAACTGCAGAGTTTGTACAAAGACATTTATATCAAAACCCGTGAAATATTACTCAGACGTTACTCAACAGATGTTAGTTCAACAACTTATTTCAAATAATGGTGAATATATAATGGATAAAATGTAACTGTGCTTTATGTTTTGAAGAAGGAAATCAATAAAACAAAAACAGACATTATTTACGAGACAAACCAACGGATAATACAAATATCTGTGCTTGATATACGTTAATTGGACATCAGTGTTCATAAAAAAAGAGTTGAAACGTTTCAAAAATAACATCATAACTTTCAGTTTATGAAAGTATCTAGACTCTCCAAGAAATAAAAAAGTTATCAACCTAGACTGCCACTCTCATTAAAAGTAAATCAATCAGACGTTAAGGTTGCATAAAGGTAGTAAAAACCGTCTGTGAAAAATATATCAAGAAGGAACGATAACTCGTACTAAAGATAAAGGAGCCTAGAGAAAAATATCGAATTATAACATCTACAATTGATCATGGCACTAACTTGACTTATTAAACCGGAATACTCATGTTCCGAAATTTGGTGAGAGCTAATCCATGTAATAACATTGTCGAAGATTAAGGATTAAGAAGAAAAAATATCTCCAAACTAATAAATAACCATACAGCTTATTCGAAATATATCGTATTTCAGAAATATGATATATTTTATAGATAACTTGATTGTTACAAGTCCTGCAAAAACAAGATGGATGTGTCGGTGTCTTTTTATTGGTCCATGAGCTGACGATTTAGCGATTATCGAGGAAGGGATGTTCCTCGTTAAAATGAAGTATCTTCCTCCGAAATCCTTCATTGAAAATTTTTACCTCGTAAGAAATGTTCCTGCAATGCTAGAACTGTAAAGCCTTTCATTCACTTTACTCCCTACGTCACTGACAAGTAGTCAGCAGAATTTACCTACCGGAGACAATACCTACTGGAAACAATAAATGCTACTAATACAGGTCATATGCATTGTGCTATTTAATACTACAGGATAAGTTTTCGGCCATTTCAAAGAGTACTGATTCGTTTTTCATTAAGGAAGAGAGACATTGGTTTATTGACCTGAAGACAGCCGAGGAAGCTAACGCAGCGATACAACTAATACGGCTCACGACGGAAGAACGATCATAGTCGCCAAGCATTTGTTCGAGCCACATACTTAAACACAATGTGAACCCATATTTTATCACAGGTGAGTTGTTTAAAAAAATAATAAAGGAGAACAAGGTGGGTGAGGGATCATTTGCAAAGCTATTTCACATAACAGAGGGTAGTTGCATGAAGCTGTTATCTCCATTGCATACCTTGATATTGCTTAATCAACGAAACCGAAGTAGGGTAGTTGGTAGGCATAAGACGGTTTAATTCGTTGGATAAATAAGGGGGCGTTTTCCTGTATACCTGTCGTCTATGATGACTAGCTAATCCCTGTTGCCGACCTCTGCTCAGGAACATTTTTTGTTTTTTCAACATCAACAGAGCCAATCTGTCGTTTCTGAAAGAGAGCGTATAATCTGGCGTGATCAACAGATTGAACAACTATAATCCGCTCAAAGCCTTTAAAACCTAAAAAAATCCCCCTCTTTCTCTCTCTCTCTCTTTATTCATATATACATATGAATGCACACACTATTAATCTTTATTGATATATTTACGACGTTTCGACCGTTGTACACACCGGCCTTCTTCTGGTGATATACGTTGGAATTTAGAATCGAACCCTTTAATTCCACGTGCCATGAAATTTTGGGATATCTCTGTTTCAGAAACTCAACACGCTAAGTTTTTAGCAACTCTTTAGCAACTCAACACGCTAAGTTTTTGTTCCCTGTCCCGTAAACCAGTTATTGAACTCACCAATTCTTTGAGTCAAGTCACATTTTGGATTATTCATCAACGGTTTAATCCCCTGGGCCATGTCCTTGGGGTCATCAGTGAATTTGTTGGACTTAGAAACATAATATCTCATCTCATTTTTTTTTACCAGAGCTCATATTAAAACTTTTTTGTTATTGTTTATTTTTCTCTGTCGTTCTCTGTATTACTGGTTTCCATGTTATATTCATGTCTATGCTTGGTCGGCTTAGGAGATTTTGTATCCTAGCATATGCGCTGATTCTTTAAGTTTTCGTATTTTACAATGATGTTTTCTATTATTCAACTTCATTCCACCATTTCTCTCCATATATGACAAGCCATATCTGATTTTTCCGTTCCTCTCGTGTTACGGCTTTGCGATAGTTCTGCAGTCTTATCTTAAGGGAGCGGCCTGTTTCTCCTTTTCTTCCCACAACTGCACGGAATAGCGTACACGTTTTTTAATAATTTTCTTCACTGTGGGTGGTCTTAGTCGGAAGTGATGTCTGAGTGGTGTTGAACTACTCTTGAAGCTGTCCTGATGGGCCAAAGATCTTTTGTAGGTTTTCCGATAAAGGGGTAGGCAGAACGAGGCTCTTTTCTGAGTGCTGTTACCATCGTGTACCCTGCTCCCCCAGTTTGTGGATTCTGCAGTCATGCACGCAAAGTAGATGTTGCGTTGTCTGGAACTTCTTATATATAAAAAAGTGTATATTGAAGTCAATACCCAGAGGCGACTGTCTGTTTCAACACTTAAACGCAATCGTCAGAGCATTTGCGTTGTGTTTTGGCTCGACTATTTATATATGCTGGCCAGGGATGCATTATGAGTAGGTCAATAGTTCTAACGGTTATTGGGTGGACGGTAACGGTCATATTTCAAATTATTCTAGGAGCTATTGAGTGGAAATAATTGTGGATCTGCATACAGTTTTGTGACTATTTTGTAGCGTTGTTTGTTAATTTTATTATTGATTTCTTAGTTATTAGTTGGTTATTGACATTATTACTTTTACTTTTGTTTAGTTGTGCATTCGTATCATACAACACACACACACACACACACACACACACACACACACACATATATATATATATATATAACCGAATTGATATGAATTATTATTAGTAATACTATTTTATTATATTTTTTTTATATTATTTTATTTTATCATGGCAAAGTTTGTTCTTGATCTTGACCTAATACTAATGGGAATACGTAATCTTAAATTTCAAACAATTTCGAAGCTCGCATCGGCCATAAGGTTGTGCCAGAAACAAGAAAGACAACGATAATAGTCCAAGTAATGTCTGTAATACTCTAAACACCCAAGAGATGTAGATGAAGCCAGACATCCCAGGAAGGCAGGCTATCTTGAGAAAGAAAAACTTGATTTTATACCTCCGCTCCCTTGCTATGGAAATAAATCGAGGCAAAAAAAAAAAACAAAAAAAAAAAACAACAGGCCGTTGGCTGTCAACACTGACAACTTTCCAGCTATATCTGAAGCTAAGCCGGTGCCAAATGTAATGCTCTGTATTCTTTGGAATCTTGTCTGTACCACTGATAAGGGTTCCGTGTAGTCTAGGCAGCACACTGCCTCAATATGCCATCGCCTCTAGCCTGCGTCTTGGAGCGCTCACTCTAGTCTTACCACGAATGTAATGAATTTTGATGATGCAGATCGCTAACTTTACCTCTCGAGATAAGCGGATACCTAGTAAAAGATGAGAAAACGTCTGTTGCCTTGCTGTAGGGTTAGGCTTACTTGTCTATTATTGATTCACTCGGTTAAACAAATTAATATCAAAATGTTCTATAGGATAGATATTAATAAAAAGATTCCGAGATTAATGAATCACGTACCGAATTCTGTGAAATTATTGAGGGCCTTTTGAAATTCTCTTTTCTTCCAGAGTCTGAGTACAAGAATGGGAAATCAAATTATTATCTGTTACGTCAACAATTTGTCTCACAATAAAGACTTTTGATTTCTGTTGTCTGTGCGAGAAAAGAAACGGTGAATCAGGAGCAACTCTGTCAGTAGGTTTCTGAATGTATGACCTATTGCAAATTGACTTAATGTAATAAATAGCTTACAGTTCTTAGATTTCTATTATTTTCACTCCCAATTAAATAATTTACGTTTGTCCAAAATGTGATTTTCCAAAACTAAAAGGGTTAGAGTTCTACTATAAAATTAGAATCGTACTAGTCAACTTACTTGATGACTTGGGTAAAAGTTTTCTTTGTGAGCTCCCGGCGATTAGAAATACGATTAAGAAAATGACACCTTCTAAAATCTAAAAAAAAAAAAATTGTATTTTTTTTTCTAACATTGCAGAAATATGGCAGGACACTTTTGATGGAATTTAAAAAAGCATCATTTATTTGAGTCTCCTTCATTCTGAAAATATTTTGGTGAGGAAATTATTGAAATTTTGGAAATGAAATATGCATAAAGCTAAAATGGGGCGTAAGACAAGAATATGCCTTCTCACCGGACTTTCAACCGTGGCAGTTAGGAGATCCTGAATGAACTACCACGATGAATTATGGGCGGACAGAATCTTAAAAGCATTAGATATGCAGACGACACGGTCGATGGCAAATGCAGAAAGGAAACTTCAGGAATAACTACAGAAGCTAGTAAAACAATTACAATAAGACCGAATATAGGTTTGTCTGCGAGAGGAACAGCACAAATCGCGAACTGCAAACCGGAGATACCAAATCCACATAAGTATGGATATTTAAATAACTGGAATGTGTCTTAACAGAGGACACAAAAACCAATTCGAATAGAGGAAGAAGTGTACAATGACAAACTTCTCCAAATCCTGTAACAGCAAAATCGTCCAATTGTTAGATTAAGCTTTGAACCGTTTTAGCTCAGAAATGATTAAAGATATATTACTGGAATTCTCCGAGGTTTTTGTAACAGTATCTGTCTATATTTCTGAGATGAGGTATTATGTACACTATATACATAATTCGGACTATTACCCTCATCTTTGTTGCCATATATATTACAGCTTTTCAGCCGTTGTACGTTCCGACCTTCTTCAGGTAGTTGGAATGTCGAACTGAACCCTTTATTTTGCTCACTGGGTTAGACTGTTCTATTTCCACGTGCCATGTTTTAATGGATGTCAGTTGTCAGATATCTCCTGTTAATTCCACTCACCAAGTACTCCAGGATACATGGCACAGTGGATAAAAGCCTTAGGGAGATCCAGTGACAGGACCCACGGAGTGTGAGTTCAATACCCGGTTAAGGCAGTGAAGAACTTGGAGAGCGGAATTAACAGGAGATAACTGATAACTGACATCAATTAGACATGGCACGTGGAACTAGAACAGTCTACCCCAGTGAGCGAAATAAAGCCGAAACGTTGTAATAAATATGGCAAAAAAGATGAGGACAATAGTCCGAATAATGTAAATAGTGTTTTTGTAACACTATTGGAATGTAATTGGAGCAATAAGAATGTATAATTACTCTCCACGCTTAACAGAAGAATCGTGATGAATCGATCATAAACGAAAATGACATGTTCACCATTAATTAATCATAGCTATATATATATATATATATATATATATATATATATATATATATATTATTCTATGATCATTTTTCAACTTATTCAAGATAATCTTCACCTTCTCTAACCTTGGAAGTTTCTGTCCTGGAGTAACAAGGTACCTCACAGATTTTGACGTACGATTTCATTTTCAAGTCTTTTTTTCACTGCTGTTTGAACTGTCATAGCTGAAACTCCTCTCTCACGTGCCAAACGTCTCATGGATTGAGCTGGGCCTTTTCTAATTGATCTCTTCAGCTCTAAGTTGAAATGATGATCCCTCTTCCTGTTGTGACCTCAAGATCCAGTTTTCCTCTCTACCGTTCCCTCTTTTTTAAACTTATTCACCGTTCTCTTGATGGTTCATGAATGGACTTTGAAGATGGAAGCCAGAGTATGGATAGTGGTAACATTACTGAGGGCCTGAATGATCTTTTTCCTCTCACCATTGGTCAGTTGGGAAGACAGTGGGGCTGACACAAAACGAGTTTAAACTGTTCACTTTCCAACTGAATGGCTCAAAAGGTTTTCCAATGATTCTTACGGAAAATTGTGTCAAGATGGAAAAACGTCTTATTTGAAAACCTGGAAATTAGTCTAGTGCTTTTTTTTTTAGATATTAAACATTTTGTGGGATTACACGATTTGGACGATTTTGCTGCTTCACCCGGTGTAAAGAAACGAGAAATTTCGTAAGAAACAAAGAAAACAGTACTGAACTGTTATATAATATTGGTCCTAGGGCACCTCGAGACGGTGTAATGGTTAGCAAGCTTGTCCCGTTAGAAAAATTACGACTGAGTAATGAGTTCAATCCTCAATGGGTGCCCCTTAATTTCGGCCTTGTGCCACATCTAAGCTACGCTTGGAAAATCACTATATAATATTGATCCTCTATAGCGATGACTTCTGTAGAACTTTTTTTACCAATGAAGAAGAGACTTGAAGCACCATAAACGGTGTTCTATAGAAAGATGCTGAGAATACCATGAATTGAACATGTCAGTAAGAGGAAAGTCTTAAGGAAAATGGAAATAAAATGATACTTATAGAGTAAAAATGATGGCAGAAATTTCTTGGACACAGAAAAGAGGCCTGAGGAATTGGACTGTACATGGCATACTGGAGACGAGAGGGCCAATAGAAAGCAGTGAGTAACCTACCTAACAAGCTCGTGTAAATCGATGACAGACCAGGGATAAGGAGGTCTAACGAACAGAGAGATCTTGTTAAAAGCTACAGAGGATAGGAAGTTGTGAGTAGCCATGATCGCCCATGCGCAGAAGGGGAATTGCGCATAGCAGAAAGAAGTCTGCTCTTACAAGTTCTCAAAAGATTGATTTGAAATATCGAACAGATTAACAGACTGCAGAGGTCGGAATCTTTTCAATATAATAGACCAGATGAAGACAATAATTTGAATTAACCAGTGAATAATATTCAGTTCAATGCCGTAAATAATTCAGATATTGCATTTCTGACTGAAGCTTAATTTTTTTAAAAAATTCAACAAATATTTTTTTTCAGTCTGAATTTCTGGGATCCTTAATTATCATCATTTACATTATTTCTATTTTATATATATTATCCTCATCTTTGTTATCACAACGTTTCGGCCGTTGTAACTCACCCCCGGTGACAATAGACTAGTGGATTAAGGATTTTCAACTTATTCAAGATAATCTTCGCCTTCTCTAACATTGGAAGTTTCTATCCTGGAGTAACAAGGCGTCTCACAGGTTTTGACGTCCGATTTCATTTTCAAGACTTTTTTTCACTGCTCTTTGAACTGTCATAGCTGAAACTCCTCTTTCACGTGCCAAACGTCTCATGGATTGAGTTGATTCGTTTCTAATTGATCTCTTTAGCTCTAAGTTGAAATGATGATCTCTCTTCTTGTTGTGAAGAATTTGGTGATATAGTAATCGTGAGTTCAAGCTCTGTGCTGGACAATGTTGACCATGTGGGCGAGCAATAACTGATTCTTACTAAAAATAAGTACTAGACTATATCTGGAGGCATGGGAAATGGAACGAGAACAGTCTAACGCCGTAGATTAAATAAAGGGTTCAGTTCAGAATCCCCTGTGGGTTAGCCAAATCGATATACATCTGATGAAACCCGGACAGAATAACAACCGAACAACAAGCATGAAGACATTAGTTCGAAAATAAATAGTGTAAATAAGATATTCTTTTGTCAATTTAGTGGCAAATCGAATTTCATTGTCTCCAATTGTATGTAGTATTATTCTGTTTCCGACCGTTTTTACCGATGATTAGAATATAATATATGTATAATTCCTTCTAAGCTACGTTTTCTGGCCGAGTATTGTAAATGTGGGACGTAGCAGCCGGTGTGGAGATGGCTTGGGTACCCTCAAATGTTCATCAGTTGTAGTATTTTTCACAGGGTTTTATTTTAACAAAATACAATAAAGAAAGAAATACAAGAAATAAAGTATTGGGAATTTTAAATGTCCTTGCGGCTATCCATGTTGGGGGCCTCTGATAACTTAAGGCTAAATTCTAATTTTTACCGCCCCCCCTGTAAGTGTCTCTGCAACGGCCCTGTAAATAATAATAATAATAATAATAATGTAACAGGCTATGAACCCACACTATTGGAATTTGCATGTACATTCACAAAACCTTACACATTTTGCCATAATTTGTACTTCATATTTGGGAGATTCTTCTGAGACTATACTGACTTTTCCACGTGTGACAGAATTCTAATTTTGAAAGCCCACCATTTAATCTGATTACATGTTTTAACTGCGCATAAATGCTATCTGTGGATACATAGACACATTTTATTGGAGGTTTCAACTAATAAACACAATTATACGACATAATACAATTGACAAAATTGAGGCTTGGAATGCTACCTACGTATTCAACTAACTATACCAACGATCATGATCTTTTAACAACTACTTGCATATCCAGACGACTTGCGTTACACCTACCTCAATTAGGACTCATCTAAATACACAAAAAATCTACCAGACTGAATCCGAAACGTACCAGTACAAAATACAAGCATAATAACACCATCCATATATTATAAAAAGTTTAAAATAATGGAAGCCCTAATAATAATAAAAAAAAGTCAACACGCAATAACATTAACTATGAATACGGCCAAAATGTGCTGACCGTGTTTGTAAAATAAAACATTCTTATAACTCTAGATATATACAAAAGACAGGCCATATATTCAGTTAAAAGTAAAAATAAAAACATCCTTGTTAATAGTTAAAGGTAGTGTTAAAAGCTCTTGGACATGCTGAAGTTTTGGACAAGTTTTACACACTTTGTGTCCAGAAAAGAAAACACTTGAAAGAACACAGGAAGCATTGAATAAAATCTTAATCGCGGTACCTTGTCAACCGTCTTTAACGATACATATATATATATATATATATATATATATATATATATATATATATATATATATATACGAGGGTCATTCAATAAATAAGGTGAATTTTTCGGTATAAGGACTTCTAATACAGATAGAAGCTTATTTTTTTTTATTTTTTTTGTTTTACTTCTTTTTCAGATGGATTTAATTTCTTTTGCAGATTAAAAAGAAAAAACTTTGAAAATTTTGGCGATTAACAAAGATGGCCGACCAAGAAGCATGCTCCAGGATTGAACAGCGGTCAGTTATCAAGTTTTTGGTTGCTGAAGGGTGAAAACCAGTTGAAATTCATAGGAGAATGTCAACTGTGTATAGTGCAACATGTTTCAGCCAAAAAATGTCTACAAGTGGGCTAAATTGTTTAAAGAAGGACGGAGCAGTGTTGAGGATGAAGACAGGCCTGGGAGGCCTACAGAAGTGAGGTCTCCTGAGGTGATCGAATCAGTCAATGACCTCATTCACTCTGACAGAAGAACTACTGTGAACTGCTGAGGCAGGTCAGGAATGACATAAAGAACAAACGCAGGGGTCATCAGTCAGAAGGAGTCATCTTGCATCATGACAACGCAAGGCCTCACACAGCAGCCCAAACGGTGCAGACTATCAACGAGCTGGGGTGGGAACTGCTCCGTCATCCCCCTTACAGCCCAGACCTTGCCCCTTCAGACTTTCACCTGTTTTGTCCCTTGAAAGCGTTCACGAGAGGCACGAAGTTTAAAAGTGACGATGACGTCAAAAGTGTTGTGAGCGACTGGCTGAGACATCAGTCCAAAGATTTTTAAGCTGAGGGAATACGGAAGCTTGTGCACAGATGGGAAAAGTGTGTGACAGTGTTGGGAGAGTACGTTGAAAAATAAAAAAAAAGTTAGCTTCTCTCTGTATTAGAAGTCCTTATACCGAAAAATTCACCTAATTTATTGAATGACCATCGTATATATATATATAAAAGTCTGCTGGGTACAGGGGTGAATTGAGGAAGGTATAAAAAGAAGGACGATTATCAAGGCCGCTGAAGTTGACAATTGGTGCTGTATTTGATTGGTGCTGTCGGGAAGTGCGAGAGAAGAAGCTGTTGGAGTAGAAATGGCGGTTATATTTATCTGTTTCAACAATAAAAGGGTGGGAGCTAGACGTCAGCCTAGTAGCACGCTTAAATTCATGTAGTCGAGGCATGAGGGAAAAATAGCTCGTCAGAGCAGTAGATGGACATATTTGTAGAAAAGACAGAGGGAAGCCACATCACATCTGTGAGAAAGTGACCGAGTCGCGATACCAAGTCAGGACCGCTCTCTCTCTCTCTCTCTCTCTCTCTCTATATATATATATATATATATATATATATATATATATATATATATATATATATATATCAAAACAAAACTGCTCTCATTTAAGTCAAGTGAAAACGTGAGGCCAAGGTGCAGTGAGATGCTTACGTGAAGGCGAGCATCAAAGAGGGCAGAGAATTTTCTCTAAGGTGGTTAAATAAAGTAGTTTCGTTTTGATATATATATATATATATATATATATATATATATATATATGTGTGTGTGAGTGTGTGTATGTATATTTGCCTATACGGATATGGATATTACCCGTGACCTATTAGATTATCTCTGTGCTATAAGAAATAATATCCCTTTAACCTTTTGTGACAATAGAGAGAACATTCATCATGTAATTACTTAAGAAGAGACAAGTAAAAATACCAAGTCTTAAACATTTTTAGGTTGATAAAAAGGAGGATTACGGAGACTATGTGAAAGAAACTTTCTGTGCGACTAAGTTTTTTTTTTCTTATATAAAACTATAAGTTATTTACATATGGCAAAAACGTTCATGAAAGTATGTTCCGGAAATAATATCCCACTATGCATTTCGCATATTTGGCTTCATCAGATCGAAAACGAAAAAAATGTGTTGCGTGTAACTCATTTTCTTTCCAATTCTTTTAGACATGAGCAACGCCAGCTTGGAAAAATATAAGATTTTATTATATTAAGCACACACACACACACACACACACACACACACACACACACACACACACACATATATATATATATATATATATATATATATATATATATACAAAACATTTTTTATTCGATCTGATGAAGCCAAATAGGACAAATACATAGGATATTATTTTCGAAACACTATTATGAGCATTTTTCCAAATATCAATAACTTATAACTGTGTCGGGATTATATACCCAAATTTATAACATATAAAATTGTGTATATATATATATATAAAATGAACATTGAAGTTAACGTTCAAAGGCGACGGGCTGTTCCATGCTAGGCGCAATCGTCAGGCCACCGGATTTTTTATATTTATATTTACGTACGCTCTATCTCTGATATTGAGCACTTTATCCCATAAATATACCACACCTTAAACTCTATTTCTTTATATATATATATATATATATATATATATATATATATATATATATATATATACGAATAAATGGTTGGTATAGATGGAATAAACTTCCAGTAACCAAAAATATTATTTTTAAAAAGTGCTCAATACAGAGTAGAGAGAATAATAATTATTTAAAAATTATAACATAAGTAATTCTATTCTCGTAGTGATATTATAACATACTTATGTTAAAATTTTAAAATAAATAAATATATATATATATATATATATATATATATATATATATATATATATATATGTTTGACTTAGCATTTATAACAGAGTCTCTACTGTGAGATATGCATGACTTCGTCCACGGTTTCTGCTAACATCTCTAAACTGAAACCTTATAAAGCATGTGGACTTTATGGCTTCCATGCAATAGAACTAAGGAATCGTGCTTCTGGACTGGCTTCTGTTCTCTGAAAATCTACAATAAATGCCTTGCTTCTTCTTGCTTTACTGCTTGTTGGGGATCCTCTTTTGAACTTCCTATTTTAAAGAATTCTTTTTTCGTTTTTTCCCTCTTTTTGACAAAATACTGGGGCTATGATCATCTCGGAATTGGCCAAGCGTCACACTTCGCTGGGTCATTTTCCTTTTAAAAAAATATAGCTTTTTCTTTAATACAAACAATATGGCTTTTCCTTTCATACAAACAATATGGCTTTTACCTCTCTAGGTCAGCTGCTGACGTGTTAAAGATTATTGCTGAAAGAATCCATCAAGGTTTAGATAAAAATGCTCGGAATGATGCTTTATTTATGTTAAATGCGTTTGGCATAGTTTACCATACTGGTCTCCTCCACAAGTTATTCAGAAAAAGAAATGATTTCATTCAATCTTTCTTATCAAATCGCGAAATGAAATCCATTTTGAATGGACACTATTTTAGATCTTTTTACATTAATGCGAGTGTCCCCCGGGCTCTACATGAGGACCTACTTTGTTCATCATTTAAATCAATGACCTTTTCGATGTCATCGGTTCTTGACGGTATCTACGCTGACGAAAGAACTACTTACTCCCGTCTTAATGGGCAATCTTATCTTTTTGATAAGTTCAAATTGGCAGCAGATTTCACGAATGATCTTCAATCTGGAGAAAATAAATTGCTTGTTAAATTGCAAACACGAAACTCTGTCTATATTTCTGGGATGCGGTATTGTAATTATTTATATTGATTGAGCTGTTGTCCTCATTTTTATTTTAATATTCATGATGTTTCGACCGTTTATAAGTTCCCAAAATTTATACACTGACCCAGTGGATAAAAGGGTTGGTTGGATCCAATGATTTGACCCAAAGAGATGTGAGTTCAATACCTGGCTAATGCAGCGGTAAACAAAGACATGGAAAGTCAAGGGAGATAACTGAGACATTCAGAAGAGGCATGGAACTAGAACATTCTACCGCAGTGGACGAAATACGGGTTCAGTTCGAAATTCCAATCACCTGAAGAAAGTTGGGGTACACAACGGCCGAAACGCCGTAAATATGACGAACAATGTAAATAAAAACAAAACTGTTCTATATTATTTGTCTTAGAGGGTCGTTTGTAGTTTCCATCAATATTGCTGATGCCAACCTTCAAAAGAATGAGTACTTTTTTCGGTCTAACAATTTTCACTGACATGCAGTAGAATAATTATATTGAATCCATTGCTATGTGGGCAGCTAGGAAGCATGGTTCACTCTGACTAGACAGACTCTCTCTTATATCTATATATGTCTATATATGTCTATATGTCTTATATCTATATATGTCTATGTCTTATATCTATGTGTCTATATGTCTTATATCTATATATGTCTATATGTCTGATATCTATATATGTCTATATGTCTTATATCTATATATGTCTATATATGTCTATATGTCTTATATCTATATATGTCTATATATGTCGATATGTCTTATATCTATATGTCTACAGTTCGTCTATGCATTCAATATTGCTGCCACAGCTGCTCTTGTGTGTGTTTTTTTTTGATTCTCAACAAAATAAAGAAGAATCTGCACTGTTATCGGTCCTAACTTGTCATCTCGGTTTTTAGTCT
The DNA here is from genome assembly GCA_903632075.3 of Acanthosepion pharaonis. Classification (NCBI taxonomy): domain Eukaryota; kingdom Metazoa; phylum Mollusca; class Cephalopoda; order Sepiida; family Sepiidae; genus Acanthosepion; species Acanthosepion pharaonis. The sequence continues at coordinate 346,237 of CAHIKZ030000740.1, forward strand.
CTTTCCAGTTGCCGTAACATGCTCCCCTGTGTTTTTCCTATAAATATTTTTTGTGGTAATTTTTCTACTGAGATTTCTTCTCAGGTTTCACGTATTCAGGAATTTAATCTTAGCTCTAGATTGGCATAAAATAATGGATGATTCAAATCGAGACCACTGGAATTTCCAATGGTCCAGCTTGTGGCAGATTATTTTTTTTCTATTTACCCGTGATTTTGTTGCAGCATTTCTAGAATAGATTCCTGCTTATGGCCCCATCCTGTTAAAACATCGTACGATCACCGAAGTTAAGCACCGTCGAACCTGGTGAATACCTAGATGGCTAACCGCTTGGGAATACAAGTTGCTGTATGTACAGGCGGTGTAATGGGTAATGGCTCTAAATTGTTAATTGGAGGGCCGAGTTTCAATTCTTGTTTGGTTAGTTAAGTTCACTTACGAACAAATACTCTTGTGAAAAGTGTGGACTCACGTTTTATACATAGCTATGGGTTTATTGACAAGACTTATATCATTAAACCAGTATTATCTCCTAAAATTAAAATTCTTAAAATGTAAAATATTTTCTGCCTTTAAATAACCTACGGAGTGTTGATAAGCCGAAGAAAACGAAACAGTTAATCAATAGAGTAAATTAAATGTTTATAGCAATTTAATAAGCGTGGCTTATATGCGGCACACAGACGAAAACATGGAGCATCGAGTAACGCTCGAACTAATGGATCTACCGCGATAAATTTGCTGATCATTCCACAACATCGAGGTGTCCCAGATTCGGTGTTTACAAGCAAAAGGAAAATTACTAAGTAAAGACCGAGCGATTTTATATGTCTCGCTGTGACGATTTATGAACATGAATTTCCGAAGTTGAATTACTTTTAGTGATTTCTGGAACGATACACAGAATATATATATATATATATATATATATATATATATATATATATATATATTTTTTTTTAAATTTTATTTTTAAGGAGGAAGAATAAATAATCAACAGAGTGAAAGAAATCAAATTTCGCCTCACTCGAATTGAATGCGATATAAAACACTAACAGACGACAAGAAAAAAAAAAAGTTCCGATCGATAGGTCGGGATCGATACTAGTGTTTACTAATGTCAATCCCTGGTCAATGTCTTCGTATAGTGCTGATAAGAAAGAAAAAAAAGACATATTCTTACCGGAGCCGCCGTAAAAATATGACACTCACCTACAAAAAAGAAAGAAAAGATAATTGAAAAAAACATATTTTTTCGAGAGTAAAATGTTCCAAAAAGCGAAAAAAATAAATCATTTTAAGTGAAGCTAACTTAAAAGAAATTCACATCAAAATATTTTTCTAAGTCTGTTTTTATTTCAAATTCACTTAATCGAATCGCTAAAATGACGAGTAAGAAAAATCATGAAAATGAAAAATAAAAACCTGTTTAAACAAAATCGATAAGCACCCCTACCATATGTGAATATTTACACGTTTTTGTACCAGCATGTATTTGCATATCTTCAAAGAAATATCCATGTGTATTTAAGCTACCCAAAAGTTATAGGTTAACAGGCCGAGCAGACAAACAAAAAAAAAAAAAGATCTGTAAGAATTTTTAATATAATGAAGGATGTAAGAGCATGTGTAACGTTTATCGTCTTGGAAAACTGTGTCGGCTGATTTTGTTCAAATTCCGGCGGAGGCCGTAGCGATCACTTTGGGGAAAGCAAGAATTCATTTATTCTTCCTCTTGAAAACGATAAACTAAATAATAGTGAAAACCTGATTTTCTAGCCTTCCTTTTAAGGCAACAAATCTGAGAAAAGACAATTCCGAATTTAAAATGGTGGAAAGAAAAGTGGAAAACTAATTCACAATCTTTCTCAAGAACAAACCTAGGTGTTTAAAGAAAAGAAATCTGTGGAGAACTAAGATCGACTTGAAGAGATATCATACTTCAGGAGAAGGATAGAGAGACAGACAATATAAGCCTAGGCATGGATCAATGGTTATTAACCTATTCTCACACGTCATTTCTTCAATAGCGAGTTTGAAGCTCAGTAGATGCCCCACACTTACGCTTTTATGCTGTTTAGCTCATTAAATATAATAAATGAAATATTGATAGTTTCCTCATTACAAAGTAATGGCAAACAAGGGTTTCGTAAGTTGATTTTCAAAGCAAACACGTTGGCGTAATACAGTTTTCTTACAATTGTTTCTATTACTAGGTATTTTGCACGACTTGGCTTTAAAATAACTCTGGCTAATTTTTGCAGCGATGTTACAGATATGGAACTTTGTAAATATGACATATTTTTATAATAAATAAAGCTTTTTTTTTTAGCAGTGGATGCTCAAAGGTTCTCAAATGACCCACTAATCGAAATCTATCCAAACATCAGATTTTTATGAAAAGGTTTTTGGTAAGTCAGATAGCTTTTCTGCATACGTCATATAATTTATAAATATGTTAATACATTTCCTCTATGTCATTTAAACATATTAGCAAAATATCTTTTACTAAAAAACAGTAGCAACTACATATAAAGTTTACAAAACAACGAAATAAAATTCTTTCTTCCAGTTATGTGATTTTCATATCGGTAACATTTTGGTATGTAAGGGAGAGAATTCAGTTCTCTTCCTGTTGTATATTCAGTTTATAGAGTTCTTACAAATTCTCGTTACACAAACATGTAGAAATGCAAAGTCTCTCTCTCTCTCTCTCTCTCTCTCTCTCTCTCTCTATATATATATATATATATATATATATATATATATATATATATATATATATATATATATATATATATATATATATATATATTCACTATATCCGTTGTTTTACCGGTCGTTATTAGCGAAGCATGCGTGTAACCCCCAGTTTCAGACATAAGGTTTAATCTAGATCTACAAGCAGAGGAAGCAATTGTTGAACATTGGACTAAGTGTAAATTGCTTATGAGACAAATACATTTTCTTTAGTTTTACATGAAACGGGTTTTATAATTCAAGATACCAGAGTTGACAATACCATGTGATTCCTATGATTTGTAGTAGAAAACAATATTTGTTCCTTTACTATCCTTTCCCATTGACTGTTCATTTACAAAAGCTTGTTTGGTTACTCGCTGTTTTCGCTTGCTCATATTGCTTTCAAATATATATATATATATATATATATATATATATATATATATATATATATATATGGTATAGACCAACAGGAGTTATCGTCCTTGATAAGGATTGTCTCCCTTGAAATAAGAATTCTCACTCAGATACTATAAATCAGCGACCTAGCCGTGTCTGCTCGTTCAAGCTCAATAAAGCGTTCTTAAGTCATATCACGCCTCCCAGTTCTTTATCATCATCTGATTGTCAAATTTTCCAAGCCCACTTTCCTCATTCAGAAATGTCAACTGTTTCTTTCTGATTGTAAGTAAAAGTGTTCTTTTTTGTTTTCTATTGTCCTTATAACGTTCTCGTTGCTCACATATCCTGTTCAGGATATTCGCATTATCCTTCTATATAGTCACGTCTCAGTTACTTCAAGTTTCCTGTTCGTTTGTGTGGTTAAATGTGCAGCATTCACTGCCATATAGATGGACTGTAATACATAAGAATTCATCACTTGTTTCTTTGTTTCTAGAGAAAGGAGTTTGTTTCTTAATTGTTTGTTCTTGGCGCAAATGGCATCTTTCGCTATTCCAACACACGTTTGGTTTGTCTCTTTCCCAGTCTGGCACCTCCACATCGTAGTTTCCATCTTGGACTGTTCCCTTTGCTAATGACCAAATAGTCTATCTTTTTACCATTGATAGTTTGTCCTTTCTTCCTGCTCACCTTAACCAAATTGTCTATGAGTCCCTACAGATTTATATCTGTGTTTATATATCTTATATTCTTAAGGTTATGGTCAATGATTCCGGTATAACTTCCAGTTTGAGTTTAATGATTGTGTTGTCAAATCCTTCTATGACAACAGCAAAAATGACACAAAGCAAAAGAAATTCAGTCGATAGTCTCCTATACACTGTGAAAGTAATGCTTATTATTAATGCAGAATACGAAAGGTTAAGAAATTTGAATATTATTATAGTCAGTCCAACACACTTTTTCGTTTCTAAATATGCCTTCGGATTTCTGTGACATTTTCCATCGTCTGTTTTAGAACATTCTTGATAGATAAGTTTCAGAATATATACGATTCTGTCGTTTCCGATTTGTAGCTTGGGCTGCTCCACTTGCTCACAACTGCACATTCTTTCTTCTTAGAATAGACAGTCCTTTCCTTTCACCTGCCTTTACTACATTATCTAAGAATTTTCTTCAGTATATCCTGTGAATATCAAATTCGCAAGCCCTTTTTCCTCATTATGTGTCGTAGAAAGTTCATATTTTTTCTTTCTGATTCTAAGAGCAAGTGTCCTTTTTTCCATTTCTCTTAGAACTTCCTCATTGCTCACATGTCCTGTCTATAATATACTCAGCATCATTCTGTAGAGTCTTCTTATAATCCGAACTGATAAGATTGCTATTCATACTTTCCCAGGACATAAATCAAAGAATATTCGTTTTCTTTCATGGGCCGTGTTCATTCTGGACGTGGACTATTATGGTTTTCCACAACTTCCTATCCTTTGCAGCTTTAAGCAATCTGCGCTTCAGTACTGTCGCATCCAGTTTCCTTTTGTGTCTTCCATTTTCATAAGCCTATTCTGTAGGTTGCTCGATGAATCTGTCTGACCATATTGCGTTTAATATAGCCTGAGAGTATCATATTCTCTGGGCCCTCTTTCTTCGTTATATGCTTCAAATTCTAATTCCAAGAACACGTATCCGTTCTGTCCTCATTCTTTGAAAATTCTTCGTTGATCACATGTTCTGTTCATGGAATTATCAGCATGTGTCTGTAGAACCGATTTTTTGTTGCCTTTGGTCTCCTCTTCACCTGTGATAACATTGTACAGCATTCATTGTCATATCGGAGGATTGACATAAAATATCATTTCAGCATTCTTTCTTTGTGTCTAATGAGTTTTCTTGTTCCTTTATACTGTAGTTAGCTTTGTTTAACTGGAAGGCATATTTTTGATACTCCATTACGCCAACGTGATACATTTTCTGTATTCGGGTAAAACTGACTCTCATATAATTAAATTAATTCATTGACTTCACATTAACATCTCTAATTCGTATCGTTCTGCGCATGACAATAAACAACATCCAGCAGCAAGGCATCTGATTGGGAAGTTTTGAGGAGTGTGGAACCATCTATTAATTGATGTTGTTCCCAGGTCAACCCTGACCCGAGCTGGAAGCATCTGTTAGGATCTCAGCTATGGGCAAATATTTCATCTCCAAACTGGGATCAAAACAATATGAAAGCATAAAAATAGATTTTTGTAATAAAAATCCGAGTAATACATTTTTGGAAAAAATATTACCATCAATACATTTTTGGAAAAAAATATTACCAGCATTATATTTGACTTTCTACAAAAACCTTTACAAAAACACTTCAATGACACCTGATCTACAAACTGATTTCTTTGAAAGGATACATATGAATATATATGCAAAATTATTCTAAAAATCTTGTCGGTATTAAATAACCCATTGAGGTTGATATGCTGTTAATTAGTAAACCAAATTAAACCAAACCAAATAAAGCTGTCAGTTGAATACCAAGTTGAATACTAAGCTGACTAACCCTGATTCTCGAGCGATGATGTCAGGTAAAGTCAACATTCGTGATAAGACATCTCCAGGATTATGCCATAGAAGTAAGGATGAGAGCACCTCCTCGTCTACTCGGTGGCAGTGGCCAGCACACTGTAATCGTTTTTGTTCGAGCTTAAGAGATATTGGTCTCAGTTCTCCGTAAATTGCGTTAAGTGCTGCATAGGATCTCCAACTGATGTTCTGGATATTTCTAAGTCGATTTGTATATGTTCTATCTAGTCGTCTTCCAAGACGAGTTGATAATATCCAAGTTTCTGATTCATACAGTAGGACTGGTTTAGTCAAAGGTTTGAAATTTTTAGGAGGAAGGAAGGAAGGGAGGAAGGAAGGAAGGAAGGAAGGAAGGTGTGAGCGCCAAATCTTGTGAAGTTTGTTACTCGCATCCCATGCAATAGCTTGGCGGATGTTGAAGTCTGATTTCTTACAAAGGATACATTTTCTATTCATATGAAACTATCCTAAAAATCTTGTCGGTATTAAATGAGCCATTGAGGTTGATATGCCGTAAAATAAAACTAATCTAATCCGTAGATCTCATTTTGCGCTCTTCCTCTTGCTCGTGATCACACCTACTTCTCAGAATTGATAGTCAGTCCTTTCTTCTAGCTTTCCATTACGACCTTGACTTTTTCGATACTTACATGCTTCCTCCCCAGCACTCTCAGCATTTTTCTGTAGAACTACATTCCTGTTGCTTAATGTCTTCTTTTTACCTATGTTGATATTGTCCAGCATTCCCTGCCATAGATGGGAAGTGAATGCTCGACTATTACGACACAGCAGTTCAGCAGCTCAGCACCTTGTTCAGTTCAGCAGTTCAGCACTACACAGCAGTTCAGCACCCAGTTTGCAACAACCTTAGTCTCTTTCTTCTTTTAGTTCGTGTCCCGCTGCTTCTAAATAACTGAAAGGCATTTTCTCGCTGTTATATAAATGGCTGAAGTTATTTCAGTTGCAATCTTGTGTCGAACTATGTAAAAATTCTTAATATCTACTTTGTTATGCAACTTTCTTTTTAATATTCACGACGACCCTCCATCACTTTTTTTTCTATTGCCATTTTTCTTCAAGCTTCCCGACTTTTATTTTCAGCGCATCATTTCTTCTTACCTTTTTTTTATCTGCCTATCTTCCCATGTCTGTTCTCTCTTTTCTTTCATTCTTCCATTTCCCATGTCCTCTTTTATTCACTGTATTACATCCATTTCGCCAAAACGCTCGAGCGTTTTGCTCCCAGGGCATCAATCCATATTATTTTCGCATTTTTTCGTTTTACATGAAATGAAATAGCGGTTTGAATTTGTCAGTAATAACTATGTTTGCCAAGTCGATGTTCACTTCAAAACATTTTTTTTTGCATCTGGTGGCCATTCAAAAGGTTGGGAGTGATGGCTGGCAACGTTTACTGCGTTAGAAAATATGGCCTCCGTTCTACTTTAGAGTTTATTTCGTCTACAAAATATTTTATGACATGTTTGCGGTAATTTCTTCATAGCGTTATCTTTGCGGGTTTTGTCTTGTTTATTTCCCATCACAAAATATAATCAGGTCTAAAGGTCTACAACGGCATTGTCCACCCGTCAAATAAAAGTGACTCCGAAAAACAAAAGTTCGGACGAACAATTTTTTACAAATTCGCAATGAAATTGGGGAGAATTTTTCTTTTTTAAAAAAAAAAAAAAAAAAAATATCGCGATGCTGATGTTGGAAGTAATACTTGTGGATTAAAGGAATGAATACAAAATATTGAGGACATTAACAATACTATTATTATTTTTAGTATTTTTGCGGTCTGGAAAAAAGTTCTCAGTGCTTTTATTTCGAAAACTAGACACTGAATATGCAGCTGAAAATCTTGTTTTCGCTAATAACTTTTGGGTGTTGGAATTTTTGGGTACCCTGGTGTACTAGTGAGCCAGTCAAAATGAGCTGACTCATTTTAGAGTTCACCAATAGAAGGGTTAACCAATCAGAAGGCTCAGAATATTCAATGCGACGTGTATGAAGGCGGCCAAGTTTTTCCCGAATATTCACTGCCAGCCTTTGATATCGAAGACTGAAGAATTACGGAACAGCTGCTGGTGGTATTGGCGATATAGTCAGATTCAGTAAAGTACCTGACTCGAGAGTATTAATCTTTAACGTTGTTTCATTGAACAGATTACGTACTGCGCTGTATTCTATATTCATAGACTATAGTGAACATGGTCAACATTGGGCACACCTATTTATTATTAATCAATTAATAATATTAATTTTATAATACGTATTTTAAGTTTAATCAAACACAGACATATATGTAAATCGGTAAAAAGGCTCTTAAAAATTTTAAATAGAGCACTCTAAAAAAGCGATAACAACAAAAAAATTTCAACATGGAATGATAACAGCAAAAATTGCAATATGAGCACTGGTAAAAAAATGAGCCTGAAGACACTAGGTTCATACTACCTAGAAATTCATAAACAGATGTTCTCAAGGACACATGGCACAGTGGATAAAGGCGTTGGTTAGATCAAGTGACAAGACCCAAAAGCAATGGAGAACTTGGAGAGGGGAATTAACAGGAGATAACTGATAACTGACATCCATTAGACATGGCACGTAGAACTAGAACCGTCTATCCCAGTGAGCGAAATAAAGGGTTCAGTTCGACATTCCAACTAACTGATGAAGTCTGGAGCGTACAACGGCCGAACCGTTCTAAAAAATATGGCGACAAAGATGAAGACAATAGTCCGAATAATGTAAATAGTGTACATAATACCTCACCTAAGACGTATAGGCAGTTATAGCAGCGTTACACAAAGCTACCTCACATATACGGTCTCCCTAAGATTCACAAAGACGGTATTCCACTCAGGCCGATGGTAGTTGCCAAGGCTCGGTGTGCCACCCTCTGAGTCGCTTCCTTGTAGATATAATTGACCCATTGATCGGAAAGTCTGCTTCATATGTCTGAAACTCCGCCCACTTCGTGGAAATAATCAAAGATGCTCCCATCCTATCCAACCAGATGGTGAGCTTGGACGTGATGAGTTTGTTCACCAAGGTACCCACGGAGGAAGCACTCTCAGTAGTCAGAGACAGATTGACCTCTGACTCTTCCCTAGAAGAACGGACCAGTATTCCAATAGATAATCTGATGGAGATGTTGACTTTCTGTACACAAACAACACACTTCGGAATGGGATCACATATATATCGACAGGATGAGAGCTTAGCAATCGGCTCGCCATTATCACCAGCAATGGCGAATGTATACATGGAACACTTTGAGGAAATGGCATTAGAATTTATATCTCTAAAGCCAACTATATGGTTAAGGTACGAAGATGACACCTTCATACTCTGGCCACACCAGGAAGATGTTCGGTTTCTACTGGACTATGTGAACTCAATAAGACCTTCGATACAGTTCACAAAGGAGAAGGAGAGTAACAACACACTCCCATTCCTGGATGTTCTAATATATCGAACAGAGCATGGGTTTAAGACATCCGTATACCGTAAACCGATATTCACCGGACAGTACCTCAATTTCAACTCCCACCATCCATACAGCGTAAAGAAAGGGATCGTCCGTTGCATACAACACCGAGCAAAAGTCACAAGTGGCGACCCAGAGACGTTAGATAAAGAATTGGTCAGTATAAGTAGTACCCTACAACGTAACAACTACCCTGGGTACATAACAGCAGCCCCCCCCCCCCAAAACTGGGATAGGCGGGTACAAGATCTGGAGGACAACAACACTCAGAAAACAGTCTGCCTGCCTTATGTGAAGGGGGTATCAGAGAAAATACAAAGGATCTGTGGTCCATATAACATCAGGACAACCTTCGCAGATATCTCTCCCGAGTGAGACCCCTCATAGAGGAGAACATGACTAAAGACTGTGTGTACGCTATCCCGTGCAGCTGCGGAAAGGAATATAAAGGAGAGACAGACCACCCCTTCAAGGTAAGGCTTCAAGAACACCAGAAAGCTGTAACACGAGGGGAAATGGAAAAATCAGGCGTGGCTGACCACATATGGAGAGAGAAGGGAGATCATAATAATGTACATAATACCTCATCTCAGAAATATAGACAGACCCAGCAAAATTTTGTGCTCCGAGGTTGTAACTATTGAAACAAAAAGGGGATCGGCGTTCAGAGGTAGATGCATTCAATATCGTTTGAAAGGTACAAACCATTCATTTACCTTTCTTCTTAGGAGTTAATAATAAAGTAGATTGGTCTCTTTAGGTTTTTAGTTTATCTAGAGAGAGAATTCTGATTTTAAACAAGTTGGGCGTGAGGCCAACAGATCCACCATATGAAACCTACTTGATATAGAAACCACACCAGCAACGCATATCTTGGTGAAGATGTGTCTGAATACTCCACGGAGGAGTCTACAGGACCTGCAACAGCAAAAACAACCCACTCAAAAGGAGAGATAGCAATTAATATTATGAGAAAACGCTTGGAATTTTGATAATTAATCCTTATTTTTGAATGCAGAACAAGTTATGATTGTTTAGTGAATAAACTTGAGTTTCTAGCAGCCCAATGTCAAATATTTCTCTAAAAAGATAAAGAGTATTTTAGAGCCCAAGTAATCCCAAAACTCTAGAATATGACGACAATATAAAATCTGAAATCTTCCTTTATATTCTGAAGAAAAAAATTCTCTCAATATTCACTGAGGGTCAGTAGTCAAAAAACAAACCAAAACAACTTTACATCAAAGATGTGGCTCCATGCTATACGGACAAAAAAAGTGAGACGTAAGAATCTTAAAACTCCAAAGTCCAAAATACAAATTACGAATTGAAGATAGCAAAATCAAACATTCACAGAAATGTAAATATCTGGGAAGTCTTTTAACAGGGGACTGAAAGTGCCACGCAAAAATCTGAAGTCACATTGGGATGGCCAAAGATGCCTTCCTTCCAAAAGCGAAGCAGAGTATTAAGAAACAGAAAAATTTCTTTAGAAACAAAGAAATGAGTAACGAACTGTTTCGTGAAATATATACTCCTATATGGCAATGAATGCTAGAGAATCTCCTCAAAGATGTAGGAGAAACTTGAAGCAACAGAAATGTAGGTCTGCAGAAGGATGCTGAGGATAAAATGAACTGACCATTTAAGCAAAGCGAAATTTTAGAGAAAATGCAAACAGAAAGGAAACTTATACTTAACATCAGGAAGTGACAGTTGAAATTTCTAGGGAACATGAGGAGGAAGGAGAGCTTGGAAAATCTGATACTCACAGGACAGATTGAAGGCAAGATTGCTAGAGGCAAACAATGCATATCCTACCTAGCGATAAACAACTCCTGGAGAAAAAAACGCTGGTTTCTCCGACAAAGTGGGGCGCAGGTTCGTTCCTTGTCGGAGATAACATTATCTATATTATGATTTCTCAAAGGCAAGAGGGATAGAGGTGAACAATGCATATCCTACCTAGCGGTAAAGCACATCTGGAGAAAAAAAAACACTGGTTTAGAGCCCAAGTAATCCCAAAACTCTACATATA
>CAHIKZ030000740.1:362500-365000 GCA_903632075.3 Acanthosepion pharaonis
GTTAATATTTAACAGCGCCCCTCCCCGCCCTCGCACGAGGGATGTATGCAGCACTAGTCCGAGTTTACCGTGGTTTCTCCGAGCCCGTAGGCTTAGCCAAAAATATTCCCTTAGAACCCTCATAAACGGGTTCAGGGTCTGTCTACCACACCGGACGAAACTTCGCCCTCCGGTAAAGCCTCGTCCGGGTTCCTCTCTGCCAAAGACAGAGAGTTCGACGGTTGAATAGGCTATATCACTGTTCCCCCAGGCTTACTTTCCCACTAATTTTATAGTAAGTGGAAGCGTCCACAATAGCCTCATTAGAGGGAGGAAACCACAACAATTTCTATCCCTCCTTATTATATATACTAATTTTTAAAAGCGGGAAATAAATGAAACCGCTCTTTTCTGTCCTACTAACTACAGTAGGATCTCTAACAGTGGAACAGAGTGTTTGCTGCCTGAGGCATCCCTTGAGTTTGCCGCCCCTACAAAATTCATATTACAGAATGACACAATCTTAATGAATATATATATATATATATATATATATATATATATATATATATATATACTAATGTCCAAATGTTTGAATCCACCCCAGAATTAACATGGGATGAACGTAGCAGAAGAGTAAAAAAAAAAGACCTCATAGAGAAACGAGAAAAGATCTCTTTGAGAAAATTTTGCAACAAATGCCCAATAATTTAGCTTCAGTAATTAAGACCATAGGAGGATATTTTGATCAGAGCAAAATTTTATTTTGTCATTATAAAATTTCTAATAAATATTTTGTTTCATTTTTTAACAATGCATAATTATTTTCTCTTACTTAAAGTATAAAACAATTACTTTTTAGTACAATTTAAAAAAAAAGTAATAAGGGTGGCCTCAAACTTTTGAACTGTAGTATATATATATATATATATATATATATATGAGTGTGTGAAAATAATATTATAATGGTAGAATGGTACACAGACTTATATATATATATATATATATATATATATATATATATATATATATATATATATATATATACACTAGCCTGTGTACCATTATTGAGTACTAATACTCAAATATAGTATGTTTTAAATACACTCCAAACATACTTAAACCTTATCAGTTACAGTTAAAACACAAAAACGTCAAATTGGAAATAAGTGTAAAAAATTAGGACCATCTTTATTTCTGAAATAAAAATTACAACTTTCTCCAAAGTAAATTTTCCTGATTTTTGTTGATATATTTTTCAATGTCATAGTCACAAACTATTTCATCTGTCACTTGTCGCTCTCTAGACAGTATAGAATGCTTTCTCAACCTCAAGGGGCTATAATAGATCTTACGTAATTCTTGATCGCTTTTAGTTTCGAATAACTTCTCTCACAGATAGCAACACGAACAGCAATTGTGAGGAAAATCCGCAGCATTATTGCTATATTTGGAACCGAGTTCCCAAGGTTTTTTTTAATAAACCTCAAAAGTTCAAGGGGGCTTTTTTGTCCACGTCTCTGTTTTGTCTTTAATAGCAGCAACGACAATATAATGCTGCAGTTTTTTTTCTCTTAACGAGGAACTCCTCTTCATCAATGTCTCCGTGATCGTGATCTATTTGACACCCATATTTATCATGCAAAAGATTTTTATGATGTAAGAAAGGCATATTTCACAGCAAGTTCGGGAAGCCGTTGAAATCTCAAAGTGATGTCTTCGATAACTCTGTCCAGTATTCATACAGGGATAAAATGTCCCGACACAAAAATATTAGTAAAAGTAAGTTTACTCACTTAAAGAGAGTTTTGGTTTGTGTGGTTCAAAGTAACAAGGGAGATAATTGAAGCAAATAGGTTTTCCTGCTTGGTGAGAGAGAAGGCTGTTCAAGTTTCACAGAGGGATTAATAACTTATAATAGATTGTTCAATATATATGGCATAGTTTAAGTTACACGAAATCAAAAAGGTCCTTCAACTGCGAGTACTGTCTCGACATTAAAACCACTATTATTTCAATACAGCGTATATATATATGATATATAAATATGTCATGGGGCGGACCATCTCCTCTCGCTTCTCCACTGCTCTCTAGTGTTGGTGGGCAAACAGTCTAGTTAACCCCCCCCCCAAAAAAAAAAAACCAAGCCACCTGATGCTTTACAAATATGTTTGTTGTGCAGATGCTGCTAGTAAAAGAAGACACAATAGGTTTCGTCAGCTGTAAAGAATCCCACCGTAGAGCGACTGTACAGAATATTGTTAACACCAACGTGTACAGATTCCAAGAAATGTGTCAAGCATTACCTACAAAGCCTATGTTTTGTTTTGTTTTTAATATTCTATGTATATTAGAAAAACAGATTTATCTCCCCTCGATCATATTTTTACAAACAGCATAAAAAAAAACAACTGGGCAATTTCTTGTGACTTAGATTTTACGTTCTCGAATTCAAACGTTCAGTGCATATAAATGTTCATCTTGAAGAAATTAATTCGGGAAAATAGCTTTCTTTTGTCAT
>CAHIKZ030000740.1:372500-375000 GCA_903632075.3 Acanthosepion pharaonis
ACATCATTTACTAAATGAGTTTTTTTTTGTAAGATCAGAAAGAGAGGAATTAATAACTGCATATTATGAGTATATGTAGGATAGATAACAGTTGAACCCATACATGAAGAGGTTAACATTGTAGTTATTGGGGAAGTGTATGCGGTGTAACAGTTCCGGGGAATAATAAGAGTGAAACTTCTTCGTTACTAATGGAATACGAAGAAGATGAGGATGAGTCAATCCTATCTGTATAGTGTGGCGGGTCCTAATTCTGAAGTTCTTTAATGGGTGGTTTTGGTGATATCTTTTCAAGTCTTGGTGTTCCAGTGTTTTTATTAACTTTCTGATGTGACAGTGATTACAAAGCTGAGCTTTCTAAGAAATGTAGATCATCTAAACATCAGTTGTGAAAATAGCGATAGATTTACGAGTAGCTTGCAACGTTTGATCCGTGGAAAATAATTCATCGCCCACAAGTTCACATAAAAACTGGAAAGGGAGGGGTTGAGTATCTCTATCTCTATCTATAAAAGGCAGCATGTGTGTGTGTAACGAATGCACGACTGCAATTTTCGATGGATTTGCACCAAAATTTACATGCACATGCCCCAAGTTAGCGGCAAGGCCCAGATCGATATTGCATTTCCCAACTCCCATCGATAGTGGAAATAATCGATTTTTTCATGCTTCTAACGCAATTTTCATGTTGTTTGTGGCCATTTTGTACTGGCCAGAGTAAGAGCCAATAGCTGGCTGCCACGAATATGCAGGAAGATTCTATTGGCTAGCGTGAGAGTCAACAACTGACTGACACGAGTGTTAACTAGCAAGCTAAAAGGCAAAAAAAAAAATCGATAGCTGCATTCGTCACAAGTGGGAAAAATTTAAATCTGCATGGCACTTTATTCCAATTGGCTCATTCGCTTGCTTAAACTCAACGTTGATTCTGATTCCGCAGAACTGGGTTGGGTGTGAAAAAGTATTTGTTGTTAACATTCTTTTTTCATTCGGTTTTTCCAGTTACGAGTCCTTTTTTAAAGCTGATCGTTTTGTGTTCATTTTGTTTAGTTCTTTTTTCGTAACAGATTTAATGTTTAGTAAAGAGCTTAGAAAAAAATTCGCACTGTGAGATAGGCAAGAAGTAAAGCATGTAACAACATCAGCACGACAAAGGGCACGCCTTTAAAGGCAAGGAAAGGCAAAAATATTTTAAGTCAAGTGATAGCGATTGCTGTATGAGTCGTACGATTTTTGAATCAAGCACGGGCCATGATGCTTGTCCTAGATATAGCAGAAGTATTCATTTTTGGTTTAAAGTGGCTCTTGTAAAGATAAAAAATAGGAATAATTATACGTTCTGGAGCGGTACAGCGAACAGATCATTTTTTTCAACATCTTTAGTTACGCATCATATATATACGGGTTCCATATGAAGAATCGCGTATGCTTGAGTCCCAAATGACTTCCCCAATTTGGAAGATTGCCATTTTGGCAAAAAATAAAACTTATCAAAATAACACCAAAATTACTTTTCATCAGACACAGAAAGAATATATTTTACTCAGGTGTTGCTGAAACAGAAGACATTACTTCATATACAACGTGAAGAGGTAAGCTTACAACATTTACCACCACAAAATAACCCAACCTTGATAACACTGAACACATAATACTAACTACCAACTCAATAACGGCTAGACATAAAAAGAATTTATGTAAACTTAATATAAAATCTGGAACAAATATTTAAAAAAAAATATGACGTTTTCTAAATATAAAACTGTTGTAACATAGATAAGGTTACCGAAAAAGGAATAACCAAATCGGAGGTTGGAAATGAAATGGTAATCTTTATAACATCAACAAAATACAATACTCGCCAGCGGCAGGAAGTAGGTAAACCACCCTAGTGGTAGACTACTTAGACAGCACTTACAATAGTACCCAACGTATTTATGAGGATGGGGATATACCCATTAGTGTTAATAGGTACGGTATATAACAGATAGATAGATAGATATATAGATATTAACAGGCTGAGATATACGGGTAAATAATAATGTCTCAGAGATAATGAATAGTGTTTATATATATATATATATATATATATATGTTAAGGTCCAGGTTAGTACCAAGGAAAGAACAACACGAACACAAGAGTAGAAATAACGAAGGTATATTACACGAAATAATAATACAAGATGTGGAAGGTGTTAGTATGACTGTCAGTCTGGTCTGGAGTGAACTACTATCGGCTCGACTCGATTCGATATTTTCTTGCCTCCCCCGCCCACGAGGGAAAAATGTGGCACAAGGCCAAGTTTTATGTGGGTTTTCCGAGCCCGTAGGCTCGGCCAAAAAATGCCCGTAGAAACTGTAAAAACAGAATACGGTTGGTCAACCTCCACGAACGAGGCTCTACCCTTCGGCGGAGACACGTCCGGGTTCCTCTCTGCTCAGAGGTAGAGAGTTCGACCGTCAAGTCGAGAAGCTCGACTTGATTCGGTATCTAGCCCCC
>CAHIKZ030000740.1:380000-405000 GCA_903632075.3 Acanthosepion pharaonis
GGGAAGACGAGGGAAGTAACAAGAGATCAAATCCAGAGACTCTGCCCGACTGTCAACCCATTCTACAGGAACAGTCTTCCCAAGAATATACCAAAACTAACTGTAAATATTGTGTACCTTTTCCTTGTTTCAATACATTTTGTTTACGTACATTTTGTGTTGTATTATTATTATTCCATGCTTATCCAAGCTTCAACAATGTCTGTGATTGAATCACAAAAATTAAATTCGTGTCTTTTAGTTTCCATTTTTGAAACACGGTTAGAACTGTGTAGCGAAAAAAATATTTTAAATCAATTAATTTATAATATATATATATATATATATATATATATATTAAACTAAAATAAATCCTAAAGAGCCAGGAAATCCTACCTAGGTTTCCCCTAAAAGGATCTTCAGGATAAGCCGGCTTACCCTGAAGATCCGTTTAGGTGAAAACTAGGTAGGTTTTCCTGTCTCTTTAGGATTTATTTTAGTTATTCCCGCTCTACTTAGCGTATTGAGCACTCTACGTTTTAGTCTTACTACTAGCCTGGGTTTTTCATCTTTGGACTAAAGATTTAAGGCAATGGACCATTTGTTTTGAGCTATTCTGATGTTTTTTGTTTTTTCTTTTTTTTCCATTTTTTTCTCGGGTACTAATTTGTTGTGACATATCTACAAGTTGTGCTACCCGAGGCTTTTTTCCAAACGAGTATTTCTATTAGTATATATATATATATATATATATATATATATATATATATATATATATGTATATATATAATATATATATATATATATACGTTTGTGTGTGTGTGTGTGTATCTATGTATATCAGTTTGTTCCTATCTCGCTCTCAGTTAGTTCTCTACATTGAATAATATCGACAAATTAATCCCTGAAGATGATCTTGGAATAGATCAAAAGTACTTGGGTTAACGAAAACTACACCGCCTTCCTTGGTGGATTTCATCTTAACTTCGAGACATTGACAAGACAATTGGAAAGTATCTCTCTTCTTCAGCTATAACCCTGATTCGTAAAGATTTTAGGAGAAGGGCAACACTGAAATCAAAACTGGGCGTAACCCTGACATCGTGCATGCTATCGAGTCATAGACAATTTTATGATTATCAAAATTACTTGCTGCACGGGTTTTCAGACTCTATGGTCTAGATGGGAGTAGCAAGATTGCCATTGTTAAATTTCTAACGCATGTTCTCACCAACTGATTGTTTAGCGTTATATAGCCTCTCATCAATGAGACGAGAATAAGTATTTTATTTGTAAAATCTCGTAGATTCACGCGATATTTTGGTCAAATTTTTATATACTGCTAAACAGTTACGTAATATCAATAATCCGCTATGGCAGTGAATGTTTTACACTCTCCTTACAGATGAAGAAGAAATACGAGGCAACAGCAACATGTCGAAATATGGTGAGAATCCCATGAATTGGGTTTGAGAGTTATGTGGACGTTTTCAGCAAAACAAACAAAATTAACGCTTTTATTTAAAATATGAAACTGACAGTTGAGATTTCTAGGACACATAAGGAAAGAGTACCTGGAAAATCATGTTACTCATAGGGTCAAAAAATATCCTACCTAAAGAGCTTGGGTAAATGGATGGTAGGCCAAAGATTGGGAGAGATAACGAAAAGGCAAAACTTATACGAAATATAGAAAGTTGTGTAGACCCGTGATCGCCCACGTCTTGACAGATAGAAGAATAAAAATATGAATCATGTTCATGAAACTCGCCAAATTTTGATGAAGCAATCAATCAGTCAGTATATCCATCGATCATTGACAACCTGTTAATCTATGAACATTTCTATCGTTTGTTGAATACACAAGCGGATCGATAAAATGAAATGAACAAGCATATGAACATTTGATTGATTAGTCTGAAAATGAATTCTGATTTTGTTCGATGAAATCGAAGACCCGAGTTCGAAAATAAACTTCATGATTTAATAAGCTTAACGCTTATGATATATACCGTCTTATCTTGTTGCTTTTTCGCGTCTGATTTTCGACATGAGGAACCATGACTTTTGGTTGATTGTAAACAGATTCAATCTGGAAAAGGAAATCTGTA
This sequence comes from Acanthosepion pharaonis, assembly GCA_903632075.3. Lineage (NCBI taxonomy): Eukaryota > Metazoa > Mollusca > Cephalopoda > Sepiida > Sepiidae > Acanthosepion > Acanthosepion pharaonis. The sequence continues at coordinate 382,091 of CAHIKZ030000740.1, forward strand.
GTTTTGTTTCACAGATGATCGCTTGAATAATTTCAATTAGTAAAAGCAATATGAAGTTTTCTATTATTTGAAAATGTTTGACGGGAGAGACTGGAGATCTATAATATGATTAATATAAGACAGTAGAGAAAAGGTGGCAAAACTACCTTGATGCAACATCTATCTATCTATCTATCTATCTATCTATCTATCTATCTATCACAGGCTCTTGATTATCTATCTATCTATCTATCTATCTATCTATCTATCTATCTATCATTTCATCCTTACCACCTGGGTCTGTATTTTCTTTCTATATCTCTACCATTTCTAATAACTATGTTGGTCTCTTTCTTTCTTTCTTTCTTTCTTTCTTTCTTTCTTTCTTTCTCAGTCTGTTCATATCTATCTATCTATCTATCTATCTATCTATCTATCTATCTATCTCAGTCTGTTCATATCTATCTATCTATCTATCTATCTATCTATCTATCTATCTATCTATCTATCTATCATTTCTTCCTTATTATGTTTGTCTTGTTTCTTTCTTTCTTTCTTTCTATTTTTGTTTCATCTCTGTCTATTTCAGTCTGTTCACTATCTATCTATCTATCTATCTATCTATCTATCTATCTATCTATTCTTTTTAAACGGCTGTTTCATTCTCATTATATTTACAACTGACTTAGATTCTTCTTATATAAAATCATTCATAACCACCTCCATCACCTCGTTCGAATCTATCTATCTATCTATCTATCTATCTATCTATCTATCTATCTATCTATCTTAATCTGTTCATATCTATCTATCTATCTATCTATCTATCTATCTATCTATCTATCTATCTATCTATCTATCATTTCTTCCTTATTATCTTTGTCTTGTTTCTTTCTTTCTTTCTTTCTTTCTTTCTTTCTATTTTTGATTCATCTCTGTCTATTTCAGTCTGTTCACTATCTATCTATCTATCTATCTATCTATCTATCTATCTATCTCAGTCTGTTCGTATCTATCTCAACCTATCTCAGTCTGTTCGTATCTATCTATCTATCTATCTATCTATCTATCTATCTATCTATCTATCTATCTATCTATCTATCTATCATTTCATCCTTACCACCTGGGTCTGTATTTTCTTTCTATATATCTACCACTTCTAATAATTATGTTGGTCTCTTTCTTTCTTTCTTTCTTTCTTTCTTTCTTTCTTTCTTTCTTTCTTTCTTTCTTTCTTTCTTCCCTACTGTCTTGGACATCTATCTATCTATCTATCTATCTATCTATCTATCTATCTATCATTTCTTCCTTATTATCTTGGTCTGGTTTCTTTCTTTCTTTCTTTCTTTCTTTCTTTCTTTCTTTTTTTCTTTCTTTCTTTCTTGCTCTTTTTTCTTTCTTTCTATCTATTTTTGTTTCATCTCTGTCTATTTCAGTCTGTTCACTATCTATCTATCTATCTATCTATCTATCTATCTATCTATCTATCCTCTCCACATTCGACCATTATGCATCCCCCACTGTCTCCCTCATAAATATAGATTCACAATTCATCAGTCCATAGAGGACAGGACTAATTAGGTAAGGTCAGGCAACTGACAAGTAGATCTGTGGTACTTAACGGGATGCTTACTGTAGATCATGTCATTTCACCAAGGTTAAACAGGTACATCCTAACACCTTCAATCAGTTAAGATCAGAAGCCATGAAAGGTATATCAGATGTAGTGTCAGAGCATCATCATCATCGCCATAATTATTAATAGTAATATTATTGGTAGTAGTAATATTACATAATATAATCGTTATCATCATTACGATAATTTACAATATTTTTGTTATAACATTTTTTCTAAAAAAAAACATGAATTTTATTTATGTATTATGTTTATTATTTAATTTAATCAATTTCAATTTATTATTTAACTTAATTAATATTTCAATTTCTTTTATCTATTTGTTTTATCAAAACCAGTGTTAACGCAATTTCCACAATTTTCCACTGTCAGGATAGAATATTTTTGTCAAAAAAGAATCTTTGTAAGAATTCATGAAAAGTTTTAGGTCAGATTCAATTCTTAAAATTTGATAAAATCACCCAGCACCTGCTTTTTTGAAAACTTACTTTTTTCTTACGTTGAAACCATTCAACAATGTCTCTTTTACATTTGGTTGTCAGATAAATTCGTTCCATTTATTTTAATTCTGTTATTCGTTAACAATTTAAAAAAAAATCAGTCAATAGTACAAAGCGATAAAAAAAAATGCTGTATAGAAATCAGTCAATAGTACAAAGCGATAAAAAAAAATGCTGTATAGAAAGAATAGAGCTTCAAAAATGCGGAAAATATGTCGATAAAAATATTTTGCTTATTAATTCAAATCTGGATAAAATCCAAAGACGGATATGCAATGTGATCTGTCCTGACCTGGCATCTCGACTCCAGTCACTTTCTGACCGACGTAATGTGACTTCCCTCTGTCTTTTCTATAAATATTTTCATCGGATTTGCTGTGACGAGCTATTTTCACTGGTGCTTCGATTGCATTAATTGTAGCGCGCTACTAAGTTGGCATTTCGGTTCCGCCCTTTTAGTGTCGAAACATTTAAATGTAACCGCCCCTTCTACTCCAACAGCTTCTTCTAGCGCACTTCCCGACAGTGGAACTTCCTTCCTCTTACTTGCTTCCCTGATAATTATAATCTTCAAAACATCCTGGGTAAGACGACACACTACATCTAACAGCAAGGCCTCTGATCAAGAGGTTTTGGCGAGCGTGGAACCACCTCTTAATTGCTGACGTTCCCAGGTCCACTCTGACTAGGGGTGGTAGCACCTGTTAGGGTCCCAGCTATTGGGAAATAGTTGACAGCGAAACCTGGGAAAAAATAGGTTGTAATATCAGAAATACTTTGTAATAAAAAAAATAAGAAATATTACCAGCAATAATTTTTGAAGGAAAAATTATTATCAGCAGTAATTTAAAAAAAAAGTACCATCAATACAAACAGCTATACATTCTTTTAAAAAATATGAGCAGTTATAGATTTGTTCAAGGAAAAATATTCCCAGAAATAGATGAAGAAAAACATATTAACAGCAATAAAAATTTTGTCGGAATTAAATAACCCATTGAGGTTGATAAACCGTAAAACAAACCAAACCAAACCAATATAATCTTCAAAAATTTATATGTAATGTTGTTATGGACCAGGTTAGGACCAAGGAAGAACAACACGAACACAAGAGTAGAAATTACACGAAATAATAAGATGTGGAAGGTGTTAGTATGACTGTCAGTCTGGTTTGGAGTGAACTACTATCGGCTCGACTCGATTCGGTATCTAGCCCTCCCCCCAACGAGGATTGCATGTGGCACAAGGCCTAGTTTAACGTGGGTTTCCCGAGGCCGTAGGGTCGGCCAAAAAATGCCCGTAGAACCCGTATAAACGGGATCGGGTTGGTCAACCTCCCCGAACGAGACTCTGTCCTTTGGCGGAGCCTCGTCCGGGTTCCTCTCTGCTCAGAGGCAAAGAGTTCGACCGTCAGGCCGAGAAGCTCGGCTTGATCCGACTCTCTCTCTCTCTTGAGAGGCGTAATATACATAGTGTTAGGAAGAGTTCATTCTGTAGTTATAGGTAAGAACCCATGACAAATATCAATTGACATCTCCCATTGCCTTGATCCCTGTTCTTTTTTTATCCTCCTCTAATCCTCTTTTTATCCTTTCCTCAACCCCCACCTATGCCTACTCTTTACTCTTACTTACACTCTGTAACCCCTTGCATGCTAATGGCACTCCCGCCTTGCTTGGGGGTGAAATGCTTAAAAGAAAAATATTGTAAGAAATAAAATAATTTATTTGACAAACCAATGCTTTATCAGTTCTCTTCAATTTTAGATGACTTCCTCTTTTTCATGATTTTTCAGTCTGTAAGCCGACAACGAGTGCATCGAGCTATGTGGCCAGTGGCAAATCCAATGAAAATCCGGATAAATTTCTTGCCGTTTTTATAATTATGAAGTTTTTATAATGCTCATAGTTGCTGGATAGTAAGACCGTAAGGCAAGTACTAGAAACAAAAGGGTGAGTGAAGAAGGGTTTGATCACACGAGACCATGGGTTGAGAATACACTACTTAAGTTCGACAAGCGTACGACTCTAAAGCGCTATGTCTTTGTAGACCCACTTTTTGCCTTCTTCCATGAGCAAACGTTCTACTCATCGCGGATAGACGAGTCTATATTTCAATTTTCATATCTATCTATCTATCTATCTATCTATCTATTGATGTTCCAAGCATAGCTTAGATGTGGCACAAGGTCGAAAGTATGGGGCACCCAGTGAGAATCGAACTCTATTCAATCGTAACTGTTTTAGCGAGACAAGCTTGCCAACCATTACACCACGCCGAGGTGCCCACTATCTATCTATCTATCAATCTATCTATCTATCTATCTATTATTTCTTCTTTAGTATCTTGGTCTTCTTTCTTTCTTTCTACCTTGGTCTTTTTTCTTTCTTTCTATCTATGTATTCGTTCACCTCTATTTCAGTCTGTTCATTATCTATCTATCTATCTATCTATCTATCTATCTATCTATCTATCTATGTATGTTATCTATCTATCTATCTATCTATCATTTCTTCTTTACTATCTTGGTCTGTTTTCTTTCTTTCTGTCTTTCTTGGTCTTTTTTCTTTCTATCTATTTGTTCATCTCTGTCTGTAATAAGCGTAGAGAAGTTTAATCGTTCTTTCTACATAACAATAGAACAGGTCAAAATTGATTTTTTTTTCAGTTTTATAATAGAGGCGGGGAATAGGGGATATTCTAGTTATAATACAGTTGGAGTATTTGTAAAATAAAAAAACAAAACAACCCCCCCACCAAAAAAACAAAAAAAAAAAAAAAAACAAAAAAAAAACAAGCACGTAATGACTTTCTCTTGAATTTATTATAAAGTTTGAATTCTCATCGTTAGATTTCAGGATTTAAATAACCTATAGAGGCGATGATATCCCGCTAAACAGAATAAACCAAATATTACTATTAATGCTCTATCTCTTGTTATCGAGCACTATGATTACAACCAAACCAATCCTTATAGATTTGGTGTGAAAAGCTCTTGTATATTAATGTAGAAAACAAGTTCTAATCTAGAAGATTTCTCGTTACTGACTGTTTGTATAACGCTTATATTTGATAGAATGTAAGGAAAATACTCGGACAAAACGTTGACTGAAAAATCAGAACATTTTTTAAACGCTTCACCCCAAGCAAGGCGGGAAGCCACTAGCACGCAAGGGGTTACAGAAGATTTGAAGCAAGATCAGATAGGAGTGATAGAGGAAAGGATGAAAAGAAGGATAGGAGATAGATCAAGGCAACTGGAGATGTCGATTGGCATTACATTTGAATAGTTGGAGATTATAGCTCTCAGGGAAACTAGAAAAGGGAAGGGAGTTCCACAGGCGAGAGGTGCGAGATATGAAGCTATTGGAGTAGAAGAGACGGCTACATTTAATAGTTTCGACAGTGAAAGGGTGAGAGAGGGATGCCAGCCTCGTAGGGCGCTTGAATTCATGAAGTCTGGGAACCAGGGAATGCAGATCCTCGGAACAATTGCCATGAAAGTATTTGTAAAAAAGACAGAGAGAGGCGACGGCGCGTCTGTGAGAAAGTGACTGTAGACGAGATGCCAGATCGGGGCCAATTATATTGCATATCCGCCTTTGGAGCTTGTCAAGAAGCCCGAGGCAAACAGAAGGGTTCCAGACCATATATGGCAGCAATACTCCATGCAAGAACGAATGGTTGATTTGTAGATCTGGAGGATCGATTCCGAGGAGAAATATTTCCTGGCGCGGCACAGGGAGCCAACTTTCCTTGCGGTGGACTAAGCTATTGACTCAATGTATTTGTTCCATCTCATGTCAGCAGTCAACTTGAGACCGAGCAGACGCAGAGTGGTGCTGGATTGAGAATGCAGTAGTTTAATGCGACAAGCGTGCGACTCTAAATCGCTACACTTTTGGGACTCACATTTTTTGGCCCTGTTCCATGAGCAGACGTTCTTACTCATAGTGGATGAACGTGTCCATATCTGTCTATCTTTCTGAGATGAGGTATTGTAATTATTTACATTATTTACATTGTTCATACTATTGTCCTCATCTTCGTTGTCGTATTAACGACCTTTCGGCCATTGCACGCTCCGATCTTCTTCAGGTGTTTGGAATTTCGAACTGAAGCCTCCATTTCGTCCACCGAGGTAGATTGTTTTAGTTTCGCGTGTCACACCTCTTCCGGATGTCCCTGTATCCATTCACTCAACTCTCCAAGTTTTTTGTTCACCTCTGCTGTGGCCAGGTATTGAACTCACAACTATTTGGGTCAAGTCACTGGAATTAACCCAAACTTTTGTCTACATGGGCGAGGGGATAAAAGTTGAATCCAGTAGTGATTTTGCAAGGGTAGCTTAGATGTGGCACAAGGCCAAAAGTAAGGGGCACCCAGTGAGAATCGAACTCACTGCTCAGTTGTAATTGTTCTAGCGAGACAAACTTGCTAATTATTACACTGCCTTGATGAGCTCCTTTATTTTCTAAGCTACGCTTAGATGTGGCACAAGGCCGAAACTATGGAGCACCTAGTGAGGATCGAACTCACTGCTCAGTTGTAATTGTTCTAGCGAGACAAGCTTGCTAATTATTACACTGCCTTGATGAGATCCTTTATTTTCTAAGCTACGCTTAGATGTGACAGAAGGCCGAAGGTATGGGGCACCCAGTGAGGTTCATACTCACTATTCAGTCGTAAATGTTTTCGCTAGACAAGCTTGTTAAACATTACACCACGCCGAGGTACCCCTGGTTGAATCCAATTAGTACAGGGAAGGTTAGCCATTCTTTCTACACAACAATAACTTTCGCTGCTTGGAAAAAAATACATATCTATTTGTTTCCGTCCGAAATTCATAAGGCAGCAAATATTTATTATATCAAACACTTCACCAACAGTAATGTAGATTTACTTCTCGCGTGAAACTGTTGCCTTCAGTTTTCCTTCCAAATGTGAGCGTTTTCTGATCTATCGCGAGATAAGGAGCCATACTTCGTTGCAAAACAAGTTTAGATAACAAATCTTTTCCACCCTTATGTTTCTAGTTGTGGGAACGCTTAATATCTGAAGCGGTATCTTATTTTTATAAGGGCCGCCGACAGCAGTCGATAAATCTCATAGACATTTTTTTTATTGGGTGTTTCTGCACATTACTTAGAGTATCTAATCTTATATTATCTCTAGACTTGAAGTTGTGCACAAAAAAAGCAAAAACAAAAACGGAAGCAGGTGAGAACGGTAGCCATTAAGGCAGACGAAAACGGGAAATTGATTTAATTGATGAAATGTGCTTCTGTGTAAATAGGCAACAGCGTCTGCAGCGGTACCAATTTTGCTCTTCTGCGAATATATATATATATATATATATATATATATATATGAATAAAAACAAAAGAAGACACGTTTTGTCTTCTGATGCATCAGATGATTAACGCGCGTTTTACTTTTATCTTTATTCTTATTGTCCTTTTACGGATATGTTTTTTAGTTATATCTGAATTTTTATTACTTCCTAGGGAAACATATTTTCGAATCCTGTCGAAGATCGCATCATTTTCACTAATAAGATTTCTCGAATATTCAGGCCCGTTGACGTAAATAAATAAGCGTCTACTCAAATACATGTATCTACTAAAAGTAACTTTTAAGTAATAAAAATCTGTCAGATTGATAAAAAGAAATACACCATTTTTTTTTTTTTTAGAAATCATTTTGTTTACGTTAGGATACAAAACTGAGTAGATATGTCTATTTCGAGAGTTAGAGAAAAATCTGTGTTTAAGGACACTATTCAGCCTCGCGTGATTATTGACGCACTATGTGGACGAGAGGTCAAAGTACGTCAGATCTAATAAAGCTTTCTCCTGGGGGAAAGCCGGTTCGAATCCTGCCGGAGCCCATAAATTTTTTTTTTTTAATAAGATTTCTGGAATATTCAGGAATATAAAAGCAGCATCTACGCGTATCTCTAAAAAATAACGTTTAAGTAATATATATATATATATATATATATATATATATATATATATACGGAGTGCATTCCAAAAGTTATGAACATTTTTTAGCAGAGGCAGTTAGAACTGTTCTAGATTATTATAATTACTATAATAAATTCATTATTGTAATTCGTATATATCATTGCTATATATCTAATGAGCTGACCTACGAACTTTTGATATTCCAGATTGAAGGAACAGTTCTCTGAAATAGATTTGTTTACGTTAGGATACGAAACTGAGTAGATATGTCTATTTCGAGAGTCAGAGAAAAGTTGTGTTTAAAGGCACTATTGAACTTTTCTTGGTCATCTGCGCACTCCCTGGCTGAGAGGTACAGAGAACATCAGATTTTATGACTGTTTACCCCAAGGAAACTCATGTTCGAATTCAGCCGGAGAGAGCATATTTGTCTCTAAGAAGATTCCTTGAATATTCAGGCCGATAGACAAAAATAAATAAGTAGACTGTTTAATAAATGAACGGAGTGTATGAGTGTGTGTGCATGTGTGTGTGCCTGTGAGTGGGTGGCGTGCAAACTGTGACGAAAATTCCTCTATATTTCAAGTTGTCTTTTTTAAGACCCAAGGGAAGAAAGCTATTTAATTTATTAAATTTGCACCTTAATTGGTTAAACTAGAAACGCACTAAAATTTTTCCCTAGATACAAGTTTTAATATATCAATTTTTATATTTTACTAGCAGCATGGCCCGGCGTTGCCCGTGCTTGATTCAAAAATCGTACGACTCATACAGCAATCGCTATCACTTGACTTAAAATATTTTTGCCCTTCCTTGCCTTTAAAGGAGTGCCCTTTGCCGTGCTGATGTTGCTACATGCCTTACTTCTTGCCTATCTCACACTACGAATTTTTTCTAAGATCTATACTAAACAAAAACTGAACAAAATGAACAAAAAGAAGATCAGCTTTGAAAAAAGACTCGTAACTGGAAAAACCGAATGAAAAAAAGAATGTTAACAACAAATACTTTTTCACAGCCAACCCAGTTCTGCGGAATCAGAATCAACGTTGAGTTTAAGCAAGCGAATGTACCAATTGGAGTAAAGTACCATGCAGATTTAATTTTTCCCCACTTGTGACGAATGCTGCTATCGATTTTTTTGCATGCTAGCATGCTAGTTAACATTCGTGTCAGTCAGCTGTTGGCTCTCAAGCTGACCAATAGAATCTTCCTGCCTATTTGTGGCAGTTAGTTATTGGCTCTCACTGTGGCCAGTAGAAAATGGCTGCAAACTACATGAAAACTGCCGTAGAAACATGAAAAAATCGATTATTTCCACTATCGATAAGAGTTGGGAAATGCAAAGTCGGCCTTGGCTTTTCCGCTAACTTGGAGCATGTACATGTAAATTTTGGTGCAAATACGTCGAAAATTGCGGCCGTGCATTCGTTATACACACACACACACACACACACACACACATCCTACCTTTTATAGACAGAGATATTTTTTTTCTTGTTCTTATGTATTGCGAAATGTGAATATAAACGGTTTCCTGTTAACAGAAACATTTTATTCTTTAAAAAAAAATTAAATAAAAATAAAACGGATATTGCAAGTCTATGGTGATTTTCTAAGTAAAGCTTAGACGTGACACAAGACCGTGAGTAGCATCGTAGGTCCAGTGAGGATCGAACTCACTATTCAGTCGTAATAGATCTAGCGAGACGAGCTTGCTAACCATTACACCATATCGTGGATATTTATGGCAAAAATGCGAATGTCGGAAATTTCCGCTGCATTTATTGCGTGAATGTTCTAAATGTTATACAGCGAAGAAAATATAGAATTTTTGTAAATTTGGGCTTTCGTTGAAGTTTCAAGATATTATGGTACATGACCTAAATGTTGGAAATTCAAGGGTTTCAACTAACAATGTTGAATTCTGATGAAGTGGATGTTGTTTTAAAGAGGGTGTTGTTATAATTAACTGATTTTTAACTTGAAGGCATACAATTACGTTCAAAATATATTTAGCTGAAGCCATAAAATTATTTAGATTTCTATATTAAATAACCCCATATGCCGCTAAACAAAATCAACAAAATATTGTTAATGATTTATCTCTTGATATTGACCACTATAATTACAAACAATCGCTGCCATACATACATAGATAGATACATACATACATATATATATATATATATATATATATATATATATATATATATATATATATATATATATATTGATATTTCCCGGAAAGGGATATATTTGTTCGAAGTGGTTGTTGACTACTGTAACCGGGTAGGGCAAATATCAGGTAAACGTAATGGACTGGTCCTCGTCGTAGTGGTAGGCAATCGGCATTAAGCGAAGACTATAGGCATCGTCAATAGGTGTAGTCTGTATTTATGGCTGACACCAGCCAAATCATATTACTGTGAGGGGGAACTCAGGTGTATGCATATTCATTACATCATATATATATATATATATATATATATATATATATATATATATATATAGCATAGAGTGCTCTATGTAAAATAATTGAGGTAAAATTCATAGTAATAAATATAAATTTGTTGCTCACCGTTTGGTACAACTATGAGATTCGGTTAATTTGCAGTTTAGCATCGGCGCTCAGCTTGCATTAAAAATTTACCTAATGCTTACATTTATTTGCAATTGTACCTGCACCATTCGAATCTGGCCTGCTAAATTTGAAAAATCTACTGTTTTGAAGTTATCGACAGTAAAAGTTCGGATTCATTTGCGTCGTTGGCGGCAGCCATTACTGGTGTTGTTTGCATACATTTGCTGCGGAATAGCTCAGAGTAATGTCCGTTGTCTTGATTATTGCGCATGTAGCGCACAATTGAGCGTGTGTACGTGAATAGTAATCTAGCGCAGTAATTGAGACAAGTAAGATCAGTCAAAAATAAACACGTTAACTACATTCTTCCGTGTTTACATCTCTATTAAACCTGTGTGAATGAAGATATGCTGCCTATATATATATATATATATATATATATATATATATATATATATATATATATATATGTGTGTGTGTGTGTGTGTGTGTGTGTGTGTAAACTCTTCGCTGTGAATTGAACCCTCTGGCTGGTAGCCTGTTATGCATATATCTTGTATATAATGTGTTAAAAACTCCCTTCCTTTCAAGTGTGCCTTTTCTAATGGACTTGGGGTGAGAGTCTCCAACTAACGATTCCATCTTGAAGCAATCGCATGTCTAGCCACACTGATGAGCTGCGATACAGCGAAGCAGAATGTCTGTGGATGAATATCTATATTTACATCTATCTATCTATCTATCTATCTATCTATCTATCAACATATTTCTACGATTATACGAACACATGATAAATTATATAAAAAACTCATTTTAAACGAAACTTATATATATATATATAATTATAATATAAGGATGTGATAACAACACTACAAAAATAGCCATTTTGTTAACGCTTCTCGTGTCTTGTCAAATGATGGTGTTGTAAGTAAAATAAAAAGTTTTTAAAGAATTCAAAACTAACCACTACCCCCTTTGGAGGAAATATTTTTACGTAAGATGTAATGGCCAATCAAATTACAAGCATATGATAATTCAAATAGCGCGACAATGTACCTTAGATACAATTTATTAATGCTTTAAAATTAACATTAGATTATATGAGAAAATCAGGATAACTCATTAATCTCCAGTTAATTATGTCTTAAAAAAATAAGAGTTACGAATACTAAACTCTAAATATTGGAATATATATATATCATTCGCAGACAGTACTGTTTAGCAGTATCATAGTTTCTCAGTGCGACGATATTCGAATGCTTTAAGCCAGGAACGAAATCCGACCAACTTGGTGTTAGACACAGTTTCTACCACTAAGCTATCATCATTCAGCGGAGAGAATCGGCTAATTCTAGCGTATTGCTTTTACAAATGGAAACAAACGCTAATCAGTCAAAGTGCTCCAATTCATTTAACTGAAGAGCTTTGCATTAGCGCAGCTGGCTGTTGATTATAGGATCAGCTTATCTCTCAACAGTGCTCAATTGAAATATATTTTTCAAGAGCTTAATCATTAATCGTTAGTGTTCGTGGATACATGTGTTTAAGTTGGTATCTCTTCATATATATATATATATATATATATATATATATATATATATATATATATTGATAAATTATAAGATAAGTATGTTATAACATGACTAAAAAATAGCCATTTTGTTTCTGGTGTTTGTCAAGTGATGGGGTAGCAAGTAAAATGAATAGCTCTTAAAAGGTTAAAACCTAACCACTACTCCCATTGGAGGAAATATTTTTACGTAAGATGCAATAGCCAATCAAATTACAAGCATATGATAATTCAAATAACGCGACAACGTACCTTAGATACAATTTATAAATGCTTTAAAATTAATATTAGATTATAAAAGAAAATCAGGATAACTAATTAATCTCCAATTTATTATGTAATTAATAAATAAAAGTTACGAATATTACACTCTCAAAATAAACATATATCAAGTTTAGAAACTTATAAAATCATTCAAAGAAAAACAAATGCTTAAAATTTCATGTATTGTCATCATTAATACGTTAATTTGAGCGTAAGTAAGAGGTGCAATACATGGCTACAAAATTGGTTACATTGACAGGTTTAGAGTTTTAATTGACGAAGGAAAAATGTTCATTGATGACAAGACATACATACATCACGTCATAATACACAACAAATACGTAAATATGATTCAATATATATATATATATATATATATATATATATTATGAAATGGACAAATCCGACAATTATTTAAGACATTTTTTATGTTTATACGTTCTTTTTATAGATACAAATATTTAAACAGTGCATTTACTTAAATATTTGTATCTATAAAAAGAACGTATAAACATAAAAAAACTCTCTCTCCTCTCTCCTCTCTCTCTCTCTCTCTCTCTCTCTCTATATATATATATATATATATATATATATATATATATATATATGTATAACTTTATATATACACATACTGATATGGATGCGCCAACATATATTTACATGAGTATACACTTTTTTATAGTTCTGATATGTTTTGGTATCTCTACGCGTATATTTCTCTTTGTTCACATGTGAATGCAAATACTTTGACTTGGCCTCAGCGCACCATCATTATTGATTAATGCGCCAGGAAATAAAACTTTCACACCACATTTTTCATTGCCTTATCTATATTCTGATGCGCGCCACTAGACTGCGCATCTGTCAGCCGCGTATTGTTTATCTCTGATTCAACATATCGACCATTTGTCTTCGCTTTTTTTTTTTCAAATTTAAAATTTTTTTTTTTTTTTTTGCAGGAGGCGAACAATTTCGACCAAGTGTTTTCCTGTCGACACGTTGTTGATTGCTACGGCTCATTCCCACATGTAGAACAACAAACAGCCAGAAATTTATCTGAGAGTTTCATGAACGCAGGTGCATATATACTGAGAAATTTTGTTGAATACGGCGGTAATATTATCAAAATGAATTAAAGAAATGTACTATCAATGCCGTTTGATGAAAGAGAAGTGCCCCGATTTGCTGAAGCGATTTAAAATTCTGGCAAGTAATATCTCTGGCCATTTTTAAAACTTATTCTTTCAATGAATATAGATTTATCTGATAACACACCATTAAAAATAAAGTTGATTCTAACTTCCTATTTCTGATCTCATGATCGCATTTACCGTCCTCTGTCAGATCGTTTCCCAGTTATTTAAACTTCCGAGTCTGCTTGATTCTAGTGTTCCCGATCTGCAAATCACATATCGGGCTCATCCTTTTACTGATGACCATAAACAATTACAAAAATTTCAATATATGCTTGTGAAAGGCCATCATGCAATGCACTGTTAAAGGTGGACGTAGGAGAAGAAGCCAACGGAAAAAACTGGTTGTACAATGTCAAACAATGGGCAAGTATGACTATACCAGAATTGCTAATTGCTGAGTTGATAGATCGTTATGGAGGAGATTCAGTATGGCTTCTGTATTCGGATCCCTTCTACGATGACAAAAGTCAAGGGGTGATGATGATGATGATGGAATATCTAGGTAGTGTTTTTAGCAGGAATATATGACACCGAAATTCGAAGGGGCATTGTGATAGCGAAAGATGCCTTCCAGAAGCTAAGCAAAGTATTAAGAAACAGGATAATTTTTTTTTTATCGGAAACAAACAAAAGAATGCTGATATATTATGCCATACGGAAGTGAATGCTGGACAATCTTATCGCAGATGATGAAGAAACGAGAGGTAACAGAAGTGTGAATATAGGATGGTCTGAACACGGGAAGGATGACGAAATTAAAAAAAAAATGGTACTTAGATTTGGAATCAGAAAGAGAGAGTTGAAACTAATAAAGTGTAAAGGGGAAAGTGTAAGGAAAGAATTTTGCAGAATTTGAAACTCACAGAGCGGAGTGAACGCAAGAAGGATAGCGGAAGATAGCTCTTAACTCACATAACGAGCTCGTGTAAATGGCTGACAGAACAGAGATTAGAAGATCTGTTACAAAGCACGATAGCTTGTGCAATGCCAACATACAGTGCAGCGTTGAGGGTTGACATAAGAGAGGACACCAACGCAAAAATCTTGTTGGACAATGTGAAACGCCGGACAAGTATGACTATACGAGAATTGCTGATGGCTACCGTTGATACTCTATGTAGAAAAAAGACCAATTTTACTAAGGGCTACAAAAGACAGAACATTGTGGAGAGTTATGATCGCTCAAATCCTGAAGAGACACGGCGCATAGAAGAAAATATGAATAGCAAAAGTTGTTATAACGAGGTGATTCTGATCGTAACAATAGTTGAAGAGGTATTAGTAAAAATTTATCCTGGAGATTTTTGGGATCAAAACCGACGTAAATCTACCAGCAGGAATACTTGTTTGGTTATAAACAACAACAAAAAAATATCAATCTGATTGTAGACATGACTGTCATAACAGGATATAAAATAAAAATATATATATATATATATATATATATATATATATATATATATATATATATATATATATATATACCAGGATATCACGCGGGATCTATAAAGCTGTGAAATGTAGAGATCAATATAATGTTAATAAAAAATGTCCCCTTGGATGCGAAATCTAGTCAACTAGAGGCGAGACTACATGAGTTGAATGTTTTGTGGTCCGCACTGACTCTTAAGAAATTGTTGCAGAGCTTTTCTGTCACTCAACCTCCAATAAATGTCATCTAGTGTAATCAGACCGGATACTAGGATTACAACTATATTTGTGATAAAAAAAAAACGAAGAAAAAAGCAAATCAAGAAAAAAAAAAGAGAAGAAAATTTGCAGAATATGAAGAAAAAGATAGTAGCTCGTTAAGAATTTGTATTTTTTTTTAAGAAGACAATAAACTACAGGCAGATGGACAGAAAATAATAAAGTTACTGTAGTTGAATAGAATAGAAAGAATCGTGACGGAAGAGAGAGTTTCAAATTCAGTCACGAAATGCAACAATCAGGAACTGGCAATTCCAGTCCATTTCCGCAGAAAATTCAATATAAGAGACTCGTGTTACTAAAAGCATAGGTAGTATCTCAACTAACGGCAAAGAAAAAAAAAACTATCGCAAAGTTTAGCGAAGAAAGTAAAATACTTGCGTGCTATTTCCTCAACATCCGCTCTTACATGCGCGCGCATGTCTCCAAACTAGGAAAACATGATCGCTTCCGGTTAATCTTTGCACGCACTTCTTCGCAAATCGCTCTCTTATGACAAAGCACCGATTAAATTATGCACTTAGGCAGGACATGTTCCAGCGTTTATGACCGTACACAAATTGCAGAAACATCCATTTTACATGTGCAATAACGTGCGTTCGTAATGGCCATGCTCTTCTGTTATTTGGCTTTTGGAGATAGAAAAATGGCTTGAAAAACATTAACTATGATAAAATAATAACAAATATACAGATATTCAGTGTAACGTGTAAAATTATCAATACAAAAAAATATCGATACGAAATGTGGGTAAAACACGATTGATTTTATATTGTATCGATATAGAAATTCGATTTATTATTTAATATATTTTAAAATTATTTAAAGTTTACTTTTGCCAAATGATTTCAATACAGTTTAACTGTGAAACATTATATATATATATATATATATATATATATATATATATATATATGTTAAGATATTTTTATGTTTATACGTTCTTTTTATAGATACAAATATTTAAGTAAAGGCTCTGTTTATAATAAACAGTATTAATGACATTTACCGGCCTGAATGTCCGAGATATTTTCATAAAAAAAATGCGTCCTCAGACAGAAATTGAACCTGCATTCTATAAGGAACCGTCATATAGCCTGACGTGCTTTTACCGATTGAGCTACAGAGGAGCGTTTCGGTTAGCAATGTCCATTTTACTGTTTTTAAACTACAATTCTCCGTGATTTTCTCTTGTACATTCATATCTGCTCGCTGCGTATCCAAATGTAAACAGATGACGTCACACATTATGAAATGGACAAACCCGACAATTATTTTAAGGCATTTTTATGTTTATACGTTTTTTTTATAGAAAGAAATATTTAAGTAAATGCTCTGTTTATAATAAACAGTATTAACAACATTTAGCGGTCTGAATTGTAGTTTAAAAACAGTAAATTCGACATTTCTAACCGAAACGATCCTCTGTGGCTCAATCGGTAAAAGCAAGTCAGGCTATATGACGTTTCCGTATAGGATACAGGTTCGATTCCTGTCGGAGGATGCATATTTCCTATGAAAATTTCTGTGGCATTCAGGCCGGTAAATGTCGTTAATACTGTTTATTATAAACAAAGCATTTACTTAAATATTTGTATCCATAAAAGGAAACTATAAATATAAAAAATGTCTTAAAATAATTGTTGGACTTTGTCCATTTCATATATATATATATATATATATATATATATCTCACACTCATTCCCGTTCGTTTGAAACGAAGTGGATTTTTAGTCCCTTGTTTCGTGTTTAGGATTGAGTTTGCACTTCTTTCAAAAGACATTTCATTCTTTTTCATTCCCAGTAACCACGTGAGTCTTAGTAGCATTATCGCCTTGCTTGGGGTCAAGTGATTGAAATATATATATATATATATATCACGTTGAAACGCCTGTTCTCGTACGTTTAGCGAAGTTAAGCAACGTTGGTCAATCTTAAGATGGGTGACCGCCTGGTCATATATATATATATATATTCTAGAATATTGATAGGTATTGTGTGCTCAATATGAAAGATTGATCGTTTATAGAAAGTGACAGTGTGGGACGTAGGAAGCCACAGACCATGGTGACTGTTATTTTCACGCTACAATGCAATCTTATGACTTCAGTATGTCATTCCGTAGATCCAGTATGCAATCTCATTGCTGTGTGTGTGCGTGTGTGTGCGCGCATGCACACACTATATATATATATATATACCTGTTTGTTCAAAATTCAACCCTTTGCGATGAAACTAGAGTGACTTCTCCACGGGCACAGACCAGGGGGGGTGCGATCGTGTAAGGAGGCAGTGCCTTGCCCAGAGTACATATCGACCAGCCATCACGGCCGTCCCGACAAGACCCAAAGAAATACGGAGCATTAAATTTTGAGCCGGTTTGGCTGCGGGAGTTGCCGGAAAGTTTTCAGTTGGGACCGCCTTTGGGACTCCACTCTGGATAGTTTTTGAGTATGAATGTTGGTACCATTACTTAATGTCTGAATGATCCTTTTCCTCTCACCATTGATCAGTTGCGAAGACAGTAGTTCTGGCACAAAACAATTTTAACCTGCTCTCTTTTTTAAGTATATAGATCAAAGGAGTTTTATATATATATATATATATATATATATATATATATATATATATATATATAAGTTACGAAGAACTTGGTAAACCGAATGGGTAATTCCAAGGAGGAAGAAATCTTGAGAGTTCAATGTGAATACAGAGCTAATATTTAATGAAAAACAGACCACTTTAAGGTACTATTACAATAATTTATTTCGTTGTTGGAATTGTTACCTGATGATCCGGAGTCTTTTAAAAGGGATTTTGGTGAAATAAATTATTGTAATGGTACCTTAAAGTGGTCTGTTTTTTATTAAATTTATATATATATATATATATATATATATAATTATTTATTTAAAAATTATAACATAAATATGTTATAAAATGCCTACAAAAATAGCCATTATGTTTGATAAGACACCGGAGGTGTTGAAACAAATGACTATTTTTAAAAATTATAACATAAATATGTTATAAAATCCCTACAAAAATAGCCATTTTGTTTGATAAGACACCGGAGGTGTTGAAACAAATGACTATTTTTGTGGTGATTTTATAACATATTTATGTTATAATTTTTAAATAAATAATAATATTCGCTCTGCTCAGTATTGCGCACACGAGAATTCATCCTCTCGTCTACATTTCCTTAAAGAAGTCAACAATACAAAACAGGCACTAGTTAGCAATGGTTTTCATAACCACCAAATTCGACTAAATAATAACGATAGTGAGCCCACAGTCAAAAATAACATAAATATTTTCTAAAAAAAGCCAAATGAACGTCAACTACAAACAAGATGAATCTTCACTTAGAAATATCATAAAGAAATACACTCCCTCAATTGACTCGAAGGAAAAAATAAATTATCAACTACAAAAAATTTAAAACGGTTAACCTTATCAAAAAAAAACAAAAACACACACTTGCAAAGTCAAAATTACAAAGAACGAATATTATTTACGTGTTCAGATGCCTCTTAAGGAACTGTATTCCTGATCAAACAGAACTCATAAATAATTACATCGGTCACACTACTACATGCCTATCCAGACGCCTCACGTTACACTTGTCCGACTACAGCTCCATCAGAACTCATTTAAACACACACAAAATTATCAGAGTCCATCCAAAACATACCAGAAGAAAATACAAGCAAATAGCCTCATTCATATGTAAAAAAAATCATTAAAAATAATGAAAGCCTTAATAATAAAAAAAGAAAAAGCCAATACTGAATAATATTAATTACGAGCACCGCCACAATGTGTTAACTGTATTCGTAAAATAAAACATCCCTATAACTCTAGATACATACACACAAACCATACATCCAGTTAAAATGTAAAAATAAAATTACCCTTGGTAATGGCTAAAAGTATAGCCGAAAGCACATTTGGTAATTATAGCCCAGATCATTTGGACAGTTTCTACACACGCTCAGAAAGGAAAACATTCGTTCTAAATTAAATAAAAAGCTTAATCGTAGTACCTTGTCTGTCGTCTTTAATGAAACATATATAAATAAGGGGTTGCTTTTAAATACACAATATATATATATATATATATATATATATATATATATATATATATATATATATATATATATGCGTATGTGTTTGTGTGCCTTTTACATTAACTTTGAAAAAGTTGTATAAAAGAGTTAGAGATAATTACTAGTGATGTTTTCGGTCACTCTATTAGATGGTCTGTTCATATAATTTGATTCAAGAATATAAGAAACGGCATCATAACAAGGTAATATTAGAAAAGGGAACATAAAAAAAAAGAAGAGACCTGGAGTGGACAGGGTCGAAATGTTGTATTTATGGTGTCTAGTAATGAAATATAAAAAAGCATTATATCCAAAACATCAATGTATGAAAATTCCTCTTCTATAGATTAACGATAATTACCTTTGTTCATATGTATCTCCCTCATTCTGTTTCTCTCTTTCCCCCAATCTATCTATCTATCTATCTATCTATCTATCTATCTATCTATCTATCTATCTATCTATTTCTGCTCACATCTATCTCTGCTCACATCTATCTATCTATCTATCTATCTATCTATCTATCTATCTATCTATCTATCTATTTCTGCTCACATCTATCTATCTATCTATCTATCTATCTAGCTAGCTAGCTAGCTAGCTATCTATCTCAGTCTGTTTATATGTAACCATCTATTCACACCTGCGTGCCTCCCCTTTATATCGACACGCAACGTTTCTCACGCAAACCAAAACAGTTATTTTGCTATCATAAATTACTATCTCACAATTTAATTTTCAATTGTGTCTGTCACGCAAGTGCAATAATTAATATCTAAAAGTAAGTGTTTTAATTCTATGTAGCAGATCAGAACTTCCGACCCTTAAGAATTTATCTTGATTAGCGAGAAAGAACTGAAAGGAAAACCTTTAATACCGACACAGAATGGACGTTCTTATCAGAAAACTTTATAAATCCTGAAACATTAAAAGACAGATAATAAACTAGAATCCTCTTTGGTTTTGTTTTTGGCATGTTTCATATTTTATTTAATTAATAGTAACCAATATAAAAGGCCCAAGTGACACCCAGGCTAGAGGATGAATGAGTAATGTGGTATGATTGTAAGATTAAAGAATGGTTGTTTTTTACGGCTTATCAACACTTTGAGGGTTATTTAAAGCCAGATAGTAATTTTAGATTGTAAGAATTTTGTGGGAGGGGACATATAGTAATGGTTTACTGATACAAGTTAATAGAATAGCAGGAGAGATGGATTCCTGCCTTTCCCAAGGGGGTATTGCATATAACGAACCTGACCGGAATTGAAACTCGGCTCTCCGATTTCAAATACAGAACCGTTATCCATTACACTTCTAGCACATGGAAGCTTAATGTATCTGGTATTCCCAGGCGGTCACCCATCTTAAGATTGACCAACGTTGCTTAACTTCGCTAAACGTACGAGAACAGGCGTTTCAACGTGATATGTCTGTAAACCCTGAGTGTAAGAAGTGGATGTAAGAAGTGATATTTGTGAGGTCATGTAGCAGAAACAACGATTAATCGTAGATTTGAAGAGGTAAAGATTATAGTGATCGGGAAAACATCCCCTCGGGAGTATGTGCCACAGATGTATTCTTGAATGTTCTTTAGAGGGTACGTTGTATTCGAAAAACTTTTTAAAAGCTGCTCAGTAATTTTGCTACAGTTTTAATATGGACACCACTTTTTGGTAGGTCGTTAGATCGCTACATCATGACGCAAGTCTGTTTCCTCGATCTTAATAAGGAGCGATGGCACCTGGCCTGATGTTTCAGGGTGTGTATCTATCAGTTATAACAATTTGGGCAGAGATCAGCAAATAAGACACTGCCTAGGCTGTTTTATGGTTAGTTTCGCACAACACTGCACGCTGCTACAAAACTAAAACATTAACCTAACCGTAAATGCTATGCTAACATTTTCTTTTCTCGTAATTCTCTCTTGTAGAACTCCCTTCAGTTTTCATGCTTTGCAGCCAACTTTAATCTGCAAAAAATTAAACGCAATGTCAATCGCTATCTAGTGTCCTTCTGATGACTTTTTTCTCTTCCCGCTCATTATTAATGTTTTTGTTCCCAGTTCTTCGACACCCGGTAATCCATTGTGTCTTAGTGGCTTTTCTGCCAGGCATGACGTGAAACGGATTAAAAAAAAAATCTTCGAGTCATATTCTTATACAACCTGATCTGTTCGAGGCTTTCATATGGATAGCATGCATCGTCCCAAAATCTTTCAGAAATATCTAAACTGTCAGATCTATACAACCACTTTCTAAGATCAAGGTTTAAAAATGGCCTTCAGTGAGGAATCCTATGGATCTTAACGAAGACCTCCCTTCTTCGGATCTTCTGGACTGACATTACAGAGCCCAAAACAAAGAACTATACCAAATAACAGAAACTGCATCCCTTGAACAAGAACATCTAAAATGGTTAGCACATGCAGCTCGAAGAGAAAATAATGACATAATCAAGATGTTGACGTTCCACATTACTTAGAACAAAAGGTTAGGAAGGAAACCCCTGTCAATATTGGAAAGATCGATAACAGTTAGTGGACGAGAAATATAATTAATTGAAAAATTATTTTAATGTAAAAATTTTATACATTTCAGTTGTAAGTTGCGTTGGACGTTGGTTAAAGGATGCTGAATGTTTCCATATAAGGAAAGGACTAATATTAACATCACCATTAGCATTTACTAATTAAAAAAAGACATTAACAATTATTTCAGTTACACAATGCGATCCCTGTGTTTGAGTATTTCAAATGAAAATTAGGAAATTATATCTGAAGTGAATTGGTCCAGCAATATACACCCGAGGAAGGTCGAATACATTATCGGCTGGAACGCCATGTTAGAATGAGTAGAAAGTCAGTAGGTTAAAGAAATAAAAATATGTCATCTCAGGATTAAGAATCAATCTTAATCTTCCTATATCTAATCCGAAGTTGTAGTGTATTAAGCTAGTCTCGCATCCCGTCACTGAGTTCGATCTTCAAGAATACCCAACGATTTTCTGTCAGATTTAGTAAAGTTTACTTGGTTACTAAAAATTAAATTAGCTTAATATAAAGCGTAAGGAGGCACGGTGGAGCGACTTGGATTGAGGAATCGGAGAGCCGAGTTCGAATTCTAGTCAGATCCACTACATTGATTTACGTGCTAATATTCTTGGGAAAGGCATGAATCCTTTTCTCTCCCGCACCAGCTATGGCTAAATTGCAGTACAGACTGAGTTCTATAACCGGTCTAGGAGAAGGAAAAACTCTGAATTCGAAACCAGCCTGGAGAGGGTTGGGCTCCGTCAGGCCATCTTGCCCAAGAAACACAACTTCTACTGCGGATGTAGAATACAAGCTGCCCCTACGGTTCATGGAATAAAAAATAAATAAAAAAACTG
>CAHIKZ030000740.1:410000-467500 GCA_903632075.3 Acanthosepion pharaonis
ATTTTGGTATTAACGAAGCATCTTTCTATCTGGCTTTGCGTACAAGTTGGTTTGAGTCCATTTATCTAGTTGTATCTTCAAATGAATCGCAGGTATTTTTCCCAAGTGCAAGAAAGCGGTATATTTTCTTATTCTATTAAAATTTATCTTGCCTAACTCTATTCTTACCTTTATCAATTGCTATCTTTTCTCAATATATATATATATATATATATATATATATATATATATATATATATATATATATATATATATATATATATATCAGTTTCTATCTATCTATCTATTTCCCTCGTTACATTTCTCACTCTCTGTATATCTCAGTTCATTTCTTATACTTTCTTTTTTCTTTCTTTCTTAGTCACTTTATCGCTCTCTCTCCTTCATTGCTATCTATCTATCTATCTATCTATCTATCTATCTATCTATCTATATATATATCTCTTGATTTCTTACGCTTTCTATAGGTCTGTTCATTCCTTTCTTTCTTTCTTTCTTTCTTTCTTTCTTTCTTTCTTAGTCACTTTATCTCTCTCTCCTTCTTTGTCATCTATCTATCTATCTATCTATCTATCTATCTATCTATCTATCTATCTATCTATTTGATTTCTTACGCTCTCTATAGGTCTGTTCATTTCATTCTTTCTTTCATTTATTTATTTCTTTCTTTCTTTCTTTCTTTCTTTCTTAGTTACTTCATCTCTCTCTCTCTCTCTCTCTCTCTTTCTGTATCCATCTAACTTAGGCATTCATTTCTCTTTCTCTCTATATCTATTTCCGTCTCTTCAGCTCTAATACTCTCTCTCTCTCTCTATATATATATGTATATATATATATATATATATATATATATATATATATATATATATATATATATATGTTCATTTCTCTTTCTTTTCTTTCTTTCTTTCTCAGTCTCCTCGCTCTCTTTCTCTCTCTCTATATATATATATCAATCTTTCATCTTCCTCTTTATCTATCTCTCTGTCTATCTCTCACTTTCACTATATCTCTTTTCATTTCCTTTTCTCTCTCTCTCTCTCTCTCTCTCTCTCTCTACTATCCCCGTCTCTTCATTTGTAGGAAAAGCTGTTTGTTACCTCATTTTTGTAACATTCTACTTACCTGGTCCTTGCTCCATCCGCATTCACGTGGATTATTTCATCTAAATCTGCCACTTCCCCCTTTCAGTAAATTAACTTGAATAAATATTGAGAGTGCAACATTCAAAACAAGATCAAACAAACCTTTTATACGCTTAGGGTGATTGACGAAATATTAGAATAACCGCCATGATGCATGTGTATTGGGCCACATTCCACCCTCTTTCATTCGAACATATATTCCGTGCAAAAGAATTCAAATTTTGCTACTCATCTTTTCTAACTCATCAGAAATTAAATTAATCTTTTTAGCCAACCATAAAAGATAATATTATTCCTTTCCCGCCCAGCAAATAGCTAATCTAAACATTCTTCTTGAGCCTTCCCAATCTCATTTTATATTTAAGTACCGGTTCTCATTCGAGATTACACTATTTTTTTTTAATCGATTTACTATCTTTAGCATCGATCACTTCCAGCCTTTCTGAATGTTTACAAAAATAAATATTCAATTCAAAACTGATAATTACGATTTTCGAGCATCGTTGCAAACTGCTGACCACATGAAAATTAAATTCTTTTACGGTTGTTTATGGCTTTTATTCTTTAATCAAAAAGTTCATTCTTATTTTTATTCTTAGGAGACACTGATACAGTTTTGATATCATGACAGTTCTTATATCAGCGTGTTTGGAAAATATCTCAAATTTAGCGTATTTTTCTTCAGAGATTCTAAAAAAAATATTGGAAAGAAGATAAGGAACGTTTTCAAAGAATTATGCTTCTTTTACGAATCGTAAAAATCGAATTCAAAAATATGATGGAGAAGATAGTCTGTCCAACCTGTCAAAAGAGGTTCAGCAATTTTCACTATGGCGATCGTTGAATTTCTTTAGATGAAAGTTAGAACGCAAATAACATTTCTTATAATTTCGTTGGGAGGTTTTCCCTCATACGTTCTATTAACCTGGTATTGCTCGTCGGATTGTTATTTATTTTGGTCTTGAGAGAATCGTTACCAGGCAAACGAAATAACATAAAAATCACCCTGTCCTCAAGCTGCGAAACATAGACTGTTGGTTACAATTGGGAATCATTGCTAAAAAAAAACTCCCCTCTCTCCAGATCTACGGACAAATATTACAGATGCATGCTGGGATTTCTTTCTGAACCATAGAAAATGAACCTGTGTCGGGCTTATTCTAACACTTTATATTCTTTATTGCTTTGAGGTCAGAAGGCTATAACCGTTTGACTGTATCCCATTTACGTGTGAACATATTCCTTTTATTTGTGGAAAAATAAGTGAAATTATTTGAGTCGGTGTGGGTTGTGCTCAGACATTGGAAGAGGAGTATTGCCATGGTGGCTTTCCAAAGCGAGGCCACTCTGGGGTCTGTTTTTTGTATTCGTTTTACCGGAAGGGGTGAAATGCACAAGTCTGCCACCATGTTACTTAAGGCATACCTTCCCTCCGTTCTCCATTTTCTTCTTTTTGAGAAGGACGTATGAGAACAGAGCCGTTCCGCGAGGTGTCTTTTCTCACATAGTTAACTGATCCCTGTTTGATTTGGGTCGCGAGATAGGCAGTGTTTCTCAACGCTTACTTCTAAGCAAGGCAGTGTTTCGCAACAATTAGCTTCTAGTTAACCTTAGAGTCGAAACGAATTTTCGACATGTATAACCATGTTTTACTTTATTACTTTTTTATAGGTGGTTTGCGTTTGACTAGCATTATATATATATATATATATATATATATATATATATATATATATATATATATATATATATATAGTTTATATATCAACAAACGTAGTTTACAAAATTATGACAAATCAAAATTTTTTGTGACGCGATGAAATCCTAACAGATAAAACTCGTCACAAAAAAATTTTGCATTATTGTTCGAAATAATGATTGTTGATATATAAAATTATAGAAAAACGATATATCCTTGTATCATATATATATATATATATATATATATATGACAAACTTTAAAAGTTTTCGTGAGCGCGATAAAAACATAATGGACGAAACGCGTCATAAAACCTTTCTAGTTTGTCTATATATATATATATATCGGATGTAACAACAAAATTTTCCAAATGCTGTAACAGCATGGGATAATTTTCCATCCCACAAAATGTTTAATATCTAAAAAAAAAAAAAATAAACTGACTGAGTTTCTTTTCTCCGGGTTTTTAGATAAGATGGTTAGCCATGTTGACACCATTTGTCGTAATAATCACTGAAAAGCTCTTTCAGTTATTCAGCTAGAAAGAGAACGGGATTTAAATCATTTTTGTCAGCCCCTGATATGTCTTCTCAACTAAGCAATGACGAGACGAAAGACTTCATACTGGCCTCCAGTAATGGTACCAACATTCATACTTTGGCTTTCATCTTCAAAGTTCATTCAGGGACCATCAAGAGAACGGTGAATAAGTTTAAAGAAGAGGGAAGAGTAGAGAGGAAAACTGGATCAGAAGGTTAGAACAGCAAGAGCGACTATCATTTAAGCTTAGAGCTAAACCATCTCTGATCCAACGTGTCAGAAATGGTTTACCAAGTTTTACAGTGGAGTTTTTTTCCTTGAAGAAATGCTCTATCAGTGTGTAGGCTACATGGGATTAATAGATATAAATCCAAACTTTACTTGGTAATTATACGTGTGGACTAATGGATAGCGGCTTGGATTGAGGAATCGGAGAGCAGGTTTCGAATTCCACTCGAATCCATTACGTTGACTTACGTTCTAATACTTTAATATGTGTAAATAGCCGAACAAGCCGGTTTCTATAGCCTTGGATGGCAACTGGTCTAGAAAAAAAAAAAGAAAAGAAATGGCAACCTACTGCGGGAAAAAAATCTGCCTCGTCAGTCATGTATTGAAAGATACATGATCGTCTAAGCCTGTATCACGCATGGCAAATAAGTGACTGACAAATATGATATAATACCGGAGACATCTAACATTTCCTGAAAAAAAATATTAGCACCTGTTGCTTATGTTAATCGCTTTGATGTGTGACTTCCGCATAAATGAATACAACCTACTGGGCCGTAATTACGTATTCCACATTTGGATAAAATAGAAAGTGAAACTGGAAACAGGATATTTGTGGACAAATTTTGATATATATCAGGATTGGAAGAGTGGTATTTACTTTGAGATAATTCATGGGAAACAAATAACTGTTTCGAACAAGTAATGTCGCCAGCTAGAATAAATAGAGATAGAATTTGCAAAAAAAAATGTCTGGGATTAGTCAACAGAAAGAGGTTAATATTTCACCAGAACAAAGCTATGTACCTTGTAGTTTTGACAATGGCGAGGTAAATATTGTTACAAGCTTGGTTGATATTTTTGTCAGTCCTGCGCCATCTTTCTTTGCTCTTATTCACTTGGATTTCCGTTTATTCTAGTCTTTACATAATCTTCTTAAAGAAAATAAATTCAATTTCCTGGAAGACTGCAAAGGGCACCTGGAGACGTTGTTTGTTTAGAAAGATAAAAAAAAATATTACGGGTGGACTGAATTATAAAATTAACTGAATGACAACAGTAGATAGGGGAACATGACATAAAATACTTTGTTAATTAAAGTTCATGTCGAAAATAAAAAAAAAATACAGTTTAATTTTTATTTAATAAACCAAACATTTTGGTTGTTTGTTATTTCATTAATTTGGCTTCTCCACATGATAATTAGCTTTTTTTTATCAGCTACTCTTTTTGTAAATATTTATTTAGATTTCATTAACTTGCAAACTAATTTCGTGTTGCCGATGACATTCTGACAAATGCGATAAAATGCAAGAGAACTTACGATGCACAGACTACTACACGACTACAGTTAATTGGAAACTATTTTATTTTATAAATTCAAGTGAATTTGCACCGTAGCATTATGAAATTGATGATAATAATAATGAGATTAAATTATCATACCTTAATTATACGTATATAATACGCACTCGTATACAATACAAACTTATTAAATTCTGAAAAATTAATCGCTTCTTTAAAATACACACGGATTTTTATAAATTTGAAGAAGCTTAGTTTAACCTAAACTTTGCATTTGTTAAAAATTTTGTCCGGTTAAAGAGTTAACATTATTTTCTTTATTTACATTTCCCCTATCTTTATTGCCATATTCACAACGTTTCGGCCGTTGGACGTTTTGGGCCTTCGTCAGGTGATATTTGCTGGAATTTCAAACCGAACCCTTTATGTAGTCCACGGTAATTGATTGTTCTACTTTTACGTACCATGACTTCGAATATGTCAGTTGCTTTGGTGGATTGATCCATATGTGACTTGACCAAATGATTTGTGAGTTCAATCCCTGGCCACAGCAGAACCTTGAATAGTTGAGCTATCCAGGGGAATTAAGTAGAAACTGAGATATCCAAAGGCATGGCACGTGGAATTAGAGCAATCTACCCTATTGCGTTTAAGGTGTGTGTGTGTGTGTGTGTTTTTTTAATGTTCCCTTTGTGTACATGTAATCTTTAATTTAAACTTTTGAGGTTTCTCCAATGTTTTCTTTCTGGGAAGCCATAAATATGCGATCAGATTCTGACAATGTTTCATTATTCTTGACAAATCTTCTGTTATCAAAATGTGGGATATTTCCTAAGGAAGACAATGGTAAAAAAAAAACCCAAAAACCCCCAAAAATAATCTAAATGAAATTGACTGGATTATATGCAGAATATATATTATATATATATATATATATATATATATATATATGAAAGATTTTCAGAGTTAACCTGTAGAAAAAGACAATATATATAAAAGTAAAAGACAATAAGAAAACTATTATTAGCCGACGCATTTCGTCTAATGAGGATTTTTTCAAGGCAAAAGCGAAATGAATTTATTAATTTCACTTTTTGCCTTACACACACACACACACACACACACACACACACACACATATATATATATATATATATATATATATATATATATATATATATATATATATATATATATCATTATTATTTTATTTTAGATATTTATTATACCGTACCAATCCTCATAAATACGACACTATTGTAAGTGGGGGTAATATGCAATGTAGTTCACCACTAGCAGTGGTTTACCAACTTCACGTCGCTGACAAGTATTGTATTTTGTTGATGTAATAAAGATTGACATTTCTTTTCCAACTTCCGTTTTGGTTCATCCTCATTTAGTAACCTTTTCTAGGTTGCAACAATATTAGAACAAAACCATGATGCGTGTTTCGGTACTAAGTTGTACCTCTTCAGGAGAATGGTCAGTGACTGGTGATTAAATAATGTAAATAAAAAATTCAAAAGCAAAATGTAACCTCTTTTCCGAAAGATAAAGGTGGTGGGGTAAGAAAACACATGATCTGAAATAAAAAATGACTTGTGCGTCACCTATTAAATGTCAGATCTACGCTTTGTGTTTCTACATCAAAACAAAGCAACCCGCACTCAACAAAATTACCTTTCAAGCTAGTCACAACACATTACAATGCATCTAGACATATGGTTCTGTTGTTAATATTTCGTTTTCTCACGTGGTACGACCTCATAGAACCGCATCATGAATTTATGACCTGTGTCTGCTGTTCCGCGACCGTTATCGTCGCATAGCAATCTACTATATCAACATAACGGCATATCGGAATTGATGGTGAATATCTTTGGTTAAATACCCATATGACCAATTTGAAGATGGCTCATGTGAGCCAAAAGCTTAGATCAAGGAACAGCGTAATAAAAAAAAAAATTCCAAATGTTGGACAATTTTTATCTTTATTTTCGCCTGAAACATTTTCAAACATATATTGCCAAATATAATAGACAGCGAATGTCTATTATGTTTGATCATGTACCGTTATAAACTTCATGTAGTTGCTTTAATAAGCAACTTCACGAAGTTTAGAACGGTTTCATGATCAAACATAATAGACATTCGCCGTCTATTATATTTGACAATATATGTTTGAATATATATATATATATATATATATATATATATATATATATATATATATATATATATATATATATATATATATATATATATATAAATGTGCGTGTGTGTCTGTGTGTATTAGCTGTTATTAATTAGGCACAACTTATTTTCAATGATATTTCTTCGACAATTGCAACGTAAGTGGCCAGAAAGTGTTAATCTTTATTTCCTGCGTATCTTATACATTTATAACTTTAAGTTGCGTATATAATGTGCGTATTATGCATGAGAAATTACGGTAATCTCAAAGATATATAAACACATAAAAAACTGGGTTATTCGAATGGTGTGATATTATTTTTTTCATTTTTTTATACTAATGTTCATCGAATACAAGACCCAAGAGCCACTCAATATAGATTATTACTGTTGTATGAGCGTAAGAAAGGATAAGAAGTGAGATTCACAGACTATGCAAGAAAGATAACAGTTAATCCTAAGCTTGAAGTGGTTAAGATTTTAGTCATTGGGAAAACGTCCTGCTGTGAGTCTGGCCCACAAAGTATGAGTTCCAATGGAACTTACTTCTTACTATAGGAATACTGGGGTAATGGGGATGATTCACTCTTGTATAGGTGCCGGGCGTGTCCCAGTTGCAATGGTTAGATGTTGTGGGACGAAGGAATGTGACTCATATTATTGAAACTTTCAAATTTCCGGGGATGTGTGACACGTGGCCTTCCGCCGAAGAAAGGCTCGATTGCCATGAACTATTTTAACGATAGAGTGTTCCAACTCTTTTGAACCGAACTCTGAAGCGATCGTAAATACGAACACTATTCTAGTTATGGAAAGTTAAAACAATAAGAATGTCTCAGTAAAGCCACTTGCCCTTATAAATAAGAATTTGCCTATATAGAGCTATTGGTTTTACTGAGACATGAATAGGGAAATATTTCTTTTTTTTTTTTATTGTTGTCCCTTTTGAATATAATCAGGACTCATGAAAAAATATATATATATATATATAGCGAATGAAATTTGGGAAATATCTCTGCAAACGCCAGATATCGCGTTTATGGCTTCTTTCTTTATCTGGTCGGGGAAAATAAATCTTTCAAAACATGAATTGTAGTCATGAGTTTAATGAGAATTGCGGAGGAAGCCGAAAAGCAACTGTATTTTTCCTTTGTTGGGCATTTGCACCCGAGACACATAAATAGCCAGGCTATGGAAAACAGATATCTCTAAGGGTGATTCCATATTTATAAGAGTAGGTCGATATTTACAATAGCTCTATATAGGCAAATTCTTATTTATAAGGGCAAGTGGTTATTTGCAAGTAAAATTTCTTATTCATAAATACCATGTCATATCTTTCAGCTATATCTTCCCTTGCATACACGCACAAAGACGATTTTAGAAACGAAGAAATCGATTTGAGCAGATATCCGACATGAACTTAACTTCACGCCATCAGTGTTCGAGTCTAAATGTAGCAGTATTCTTATCTGTGGGTAATATATTCCAAGGCCCCCGGTAGATGCCTGAAGCCGTCGTTAATACCAGATACTATAAAGAGTCATCCCACTTATACTTATAAGATAAACTCCGGGACACCTATAGTGTAATATCTATAAGACTACATATATTACAATTAAATGTATATACTTTTTGACACTTATGAGAAAATCTATAAAATAGGTACAAGAGTGTAAAAACAATATTAATAATAAAATATAACACTATATAAAAGACAGAAGATTAGTTCTTATCGTAGATATTATTAGGACAAATAAGAGATTAACCACAATAACTAATAATAAAATGGAGAACTAAGGCAAATGCTGGCTTTTTACGCCTCCAAAACTAAACTTCTCTCCATTAATCATCAGAGATACGCCTCTTTATGGCTGATGCTAACCGCCAAGAAAGTAACACTTTACGCCTTGTCGGCCACACGCTCTCATCTGACATGAAGTGGAAAGACTACATTGAATCCATTACTGGGTCAGCTGGTAAGAAAGTTGGCTCACTGTGTCGAGCGAGGCAATTTTCGTCTCTAGACTCTATCTTACATATAAATCTACCATTCGTCCATGATTAGAATATGATTCCCACATGTCGCCCGGTACCCTTGCTATTTGCCTTGAGCTCCTTGATAAGATCCTTTTACCAGCAATATATTATTACCAGCAATACTTTTTTGGAAAAATATTACCAGCAATACATTTTGGTAAAAATATTACCAAAAATAATTTTTGGAAAAAAAACATTATTCCGATCAATAAAAATATGGGCGGCATTAAATAGCCCATTAAGGTTGATATGTGTTGTAGAGTAGTTTCACAGTGGAGGCTTGTATTTCATTAAGTCGGTCCTAAAATAGGTTCGACGTACAAAACGTTAGGAACTTGATATAATAGGTAATGACGCAGAGATCTATTTGTGGTGGCTGGTACTTTTAGTATCCGACTAACGGTCGTCCGGCATCGACTGACTGACCAACTCACTGCCTGACAATATTCAGTCACCCCCACGAGGGTGTCATGGCACAAAGGCCTTTTAACGTGGGCATTCCCGAGCCATTAGGCTCGGCAAAAAAACAGCCCGTTTGAACCCGTATAAACAGGTTCAGGGCCGAGTTTTAACCTCCCCGAAGGAGACTCCGCCCTTCGGCGTAGCCTCCTTCGGGTTCCTCCCGCCCGTAGGGAAGAGAGTTGAATGTGCAGTCGCTCAGAAAGTGAACGACTGTCTCAACTCACTGCCTGACAATATTCAGTCACCCCCACGAGGGTGTCATGTGGGCACAAGGCCTTTTTAACGGGAATTTCGAGCCATTAGGCTCGGCAAAAATAGCCCATTTGAACCCGTATGAACGGGTCCAGGGGGTTTAACCTCCCGAAGGAGACTCCGCCCTTCGGCGTAGCCTCCTTCGGGTTCCTCTCGCCCGTGGTAGGAAGAGAGTTGAACCGAACAGTCAGTTCAGAGGTGAACGACTGACGATATTCAGTCACCCCCACGAGGGTGTCATGGGCAAAGGCCTTTTTAACGTGGGCATTCCTGAGCCATTAGGCTCGGCAAAAAATAGCCCATTTGAACCCGTATAAACGGGTTCTGGGCCGGGTTTTACCTCCCCTGAAGGAGACTCCACCTTCGGCGTAGCCTTTCGGGTTCCTCCCGCCCGTAGGAAGAGAGTTGAACCGAACAGTCGGTTCAAAAGTGAACGACTGACAATATTCAGTCACCCCCCCCCGAGGGTGTCATGTGGCACAAGGCCTTTTTAACGTGGGCATTCCTGAGCCATTAGGCTCGGCTGTGGTTAGCCCATCAGAACCCGTATAAACGGGTTCTGGGCCGAGTTTTTTTCCCCGAAGGAGACTCCGCCCTTCGGCGTAGCCTCCTTCGGGTTCCCCTCGCCCGTAGGAAGAGAGTTGAACCGAACAGTCGCTCAGAAAGTGAGCGACTGACGATATTCAGTCACCCCCCACGAGGGTGTCATGGGCACAAGGCCTTTTAACGTGGGCATTCCTGAGCCATTAGGCTCGGCCAAAAAATAGCCCATTTGAACCCGTATGAACGGGTCCAGGGCCGGTTTAACCTCCCCTGAAGGAGACTCCGCCCTTCGGCGTAGCCTCCTTCGGGTTCCTCTCGCCCGTAGGAAGAGAGTTGAACCGGAACAGTCAGTTCAGAGGCGAACGACTGACAATATTCAGTCACCCCTCCACGAGGGTGTCATGTGGCACAAGGCCTTTTAACGTGGGCATTCGGGAGCCATTAGGCTCGGCAAAAAATAGCCCATTTGAACCCGTATAAACGGATTCAGGGCCGAGAATTCCCCGAAGGAGACTCCGCCCTTCGGCGTAGCCTCCTTCGGGTTCCTCTCGCCCGTAGGAAGAGAGTTGAACCGAACAGTCGCTCAGAAAGTGAACGACTGACAATATTCAGTCACCCTGCCCCACGAGGGTGTCATGTGGCACAAGGCCTTTTTTAACGTGGGCATTCCCGGAGCCATTAGGCTCGGCCAAAAAATAGCTTCCATTTGAACCCGTATAAACGGGTTCTGGGCCGATTTTACCTCCCCGAAGGTGACTCCGCCCTTCGGCGCAGCCTCCTTCGGGTTCCTCTCGCCCGTAGGAAGAGAGTTGAACCGAACAGTCGCTCAGAAAGTGAACGACTGACAATATTCAGTCACCCCCCACGAGGGTGCCGTGTGGCACAAGGCCTTTTAACGTGGGCATTTGGAGCCATTAGGCTCGGCCAAAAATAGCCCATTTGAACCCGCATAAACGGGTTCTGGGCCGGTTTAACCTCCCGAAGGAGACTCCGCCCTTCGGCGTAGCCTCCTTCGAGTTCCTCCCGCCCGTAGGAAGAGAGTTGAACCGAACAGTCAGTTCAGAGGTGAACGACTGACAATATTCAGTCACCCCCCACGAGGGTGTCATGTGGCACAAGGCCTTTTTAACGTGGGTATTCCCATTTATAGCCCATTTGAACCCGTATAAACGGTTCAGGGCCGGTTTAACCTCCCCGAAGGAGACTCCGCCCTTCGGCGTAGCCTCCTTCGGGTTCCTCTCGCCCGTAGGAAGAGAGTTGAACCGAACAGTCAGTTCAGAGGTGAACGACTGACGATATTCAGTCACCCCCCACGAGGGTGTCATGTGGCACAAGGCCTTTTAACGTGGGCATTCCTTTGAGCCATTAGGCTCGGCAAAAAAATAGCCCATTTGAACCCGTATAAACGGGTTCTGGGGCCGGTTTTACCTCCCCGAAGGAGACTCCACCCTTCGGCGTAGCCTCCTTCGGGTTCCTCCGCCCGTAGGAAGAGAGTTGAACCGAACAGTCGGTTCAAAAGTGAACGACTGACAATATTCAGTCACCCCCCACGAGGGTGTCATGTGGCACAAGGCCTTTTTAACGTGGGCATTCCCGGAGCCATTAGGCTCGGCCAAAAATAGCCCATCAGAACCCGTATAAACGGGTTCTGGGCCGAGTTTACCTCCCCGAAGGAGACTCCGCCCCTTCGGCGTAGCCTCCTTCGGGTTCCTCTCGCCCGTAGGAAGAGAGTTGAACCGAACAGTCGCTCAGAAAGTGAGCGACTGACAATATTCACCCCACGAGGGTGTCATGTGGCACAAGGCCTTTTTTAACGTGGGAATTCCTGAGCCATTAGGCTCGGCCAAAAATAGCCCATTTGAACCCGTATAAACGGGTTCTGGGCCGAGTTTAACCTCCCCGAAGGAGACTCCGCCCGGCGTAGCCTCCTTCGGGTTCCTCGCCCGTAGGAAGAGAGCTGAACCGAACAGTCAGTTCAGAGGTGAACGACTGACAATATTCAGTCACCCCCACGAGGGTGTCATGTGGCACAAGGCCTTTTAACGTGGGCATTCCGAGCCATTAGGCTTCAAAATAGCCCATTTGAACCCGCAAACGGGTTCTGGGCCGATTTATCCTCCCCTGAAGGAGACTCCGCCCTTCGGCGTAGCCTCCTTCGGGTTCCTCTCGCCCGTAGGAAGAGAGTTGAACCGAACAGTCAGTTCAGAGGTGAACGACTGACAAAATTCAGTCACCCCCACGAGGGTGTCATGTGGCCAAGGCCTTTTTAACGGGCATTCCCGAGCCATTAGGCTCGGCAAAAAAATAGCCCATTTGAACCCGCATAAACGGGTTCTGGGCCGACGCATCAACCCCCGAAGGAGACTCCGCCCTTCGGCGTAGCCTCCTTCGGGTTCCTCTCGCCCGTAGGAAGAGAGTACAACCGTGCAGGCAGTTCAGAGGTGAACGACTGACAATATTCAGTCACCCCCCACGGGTGGTGCGTGGCACAAGGCCTTTTTAACGTGGGCATTCGAGCCATTAGGCTCGGCCAAAAATAGCCCATTTGAACCCGCATAAAAGTTGCTTTCCTCCCTGAAGGAGACTCCGCCCTCGGCGTAGCCTCCTTCGGGTTCCTCGCCCGTAGGAAGAGAGTTGAACCGAACAGTCAGTTCAGAGGTGAACGACTGACAAAATTCAGTCACCCCCACGAGGGTGTCATGCGGCACAAGGCCTTTTTAACGTGGGCATTCCTGGAGCCATTAGGCTCGGCCAAAAAACAGCCCATTTGAACCCGTATGAACGGGTTCTGGGCCGAGCTTAACCTCCCGAAGGAGACTCCGCCCTTCGGCGTAGCCTCCTTCGGGTTCCTCTCGCCCGTAGGAAGAGAGTTGAACCGAACAGTCAGTTCAGAGGTGAACGACTGACAATATTCAGTCACCCCCCACGAGGGTGTCAAATAGCCATTAGGGCTCGGCCAAAAATAGCCCATTTGAACCCGCATAAACGGGTTCCCATAATTTAACCTCGAAGGAGACTCCGCCTTCGGCGTAGCCTCCTTCGGTTCCTCTCGCCCGTAGGAAGAGAGTTGAAAAACAGTCTGTTCAAAAGTGAACGACTGACAATATTCAGTCACCCCCACGAGGGTGGGTTCTGGGCCTTTTTAACGTGGGAATTCAAAGCCATTAGGCTCGGAAAAATAGCCCATTTGAACCCGTATAAACGGGTTCTAAATCCTTCCTTCGGCGTAGCCTCCTTCGGGTTCCTCTCGCCCGTAGGAAGAGAGTTGAACTGAACAGTCTGTTCAAAAGTGAACGACTGACTCCCCTGATCGACTGCTACCACTCCTACTTATTATAGGTAGGAGAGTCTATTAACAATAGAATAGGTGTGTTCCACTATAACAATATGCCGTAAAACAAAACAAAACTTGATAATATCCAACAAATAATCAGAAATATTATTGGTCCTGATCTGTCTGCTCGGCTTCAGTCACTTGTCCACCGCTGTAAGGTTGCCTCTCAATGTCTGTAAATACTTTTATGATAATTATTCAAATGAGCTCTTCGCTATTATACCTAGGGTTTTTTAATTTAAGCGTAGTACTAGATTGGCCTCAAGACGTCATCAATTTACAGCTGAGCTGGCTAGATGTATCGTAAATGCTATGCTAACAGTTTCTTTTCTCGCACTTCTCCTTTGTTGATTTCCTTTCCGGCTTCATGCTTTCCAGCCAACTTTAATCTGCAAATATTGTCCTTTTCAAATCGAACGCTAAATCTTAGAAATAAAATACTCTAAAATAAACAGAATTATCTACACTAATACATGATTTCTACCATTCTTATATATTTTCTCTTCAGATTATCACCCTGCTCATGGTTCTTCACAACTTCACATCCATTTTATCTCTAGGCAATATTTGTACCTATAATAATCTTTCATTCTGTCATCCGTAAATTTTTTCCTACATGTCTGTTAGGTAGGTTGGTCAATGATTTCCTATGCTTCCCTTGTTTTCGCTATCTCCTGTGCGTTTCAGATTATTTAAACCGACTTAGCTTGTAATGTATCCCAGATGGCATTATTTACCTGATACTCAGTGTGCGTCCATTTTGTTCCATTTGATTTAAATATTTTTTTGTTTTTTTTACGAGCTCTGTCCATTTAAGATAATTCCGTTTAACCAAGTTGCCACTCAGTTCCCTCTTAATCTGTGGGGAAATCGTCTTCCTGATTAGGCTTTTTTTTCTCTTTCTGCTCACCATTATTAATGTTTCTGTTTCTAACTCTTCTACAGCCTGTAATCTCTTATATTTTAGTGGCTTTGCTATCGTGGATGCGGTGAAAATGATTTAAAACAAGAAGAAACAAGTATAAAAATATACAGTAATAAGATTCATGTGATTGATAGAAGATTCGTTCTTACGGTACATCTTAGTAGGTACAATAAGTGATTAACAATAATAACTAATAATAAAATAAAACAATTATAACAGTCTACTAATAAAAGTGATGCAACAGTGGATTCGTGCTTACCGTAGATCTTATTAGACATAATAAAGGATTAATAATAATAATAATAATAATAATAATAATAATGATGAGACAGTAATAACAATACATTGGAATAAAAGACATATGACGCATACAAAATTGGTTTTATTTAAGATCTTAGTAACCTCGCTATACAATTTTTCTTTTTTTTTCTTTTTTTTTCTTTTTTTTTAATATAGTTCACCCAATACATGGCACAAGTGTAGGGGGTTTGTGAATGAAATTTCTTGTAAGAGAGTGGGAAAAGTTTATGCATATTACGACATTAGACAACTTGATGTATTATCATTCATAATTTCAAGCGAAGGAAACTAGATTGTCTAGTAAAGGAAAGCGGGAAAAGAAAACAAAACGAGGGAAAAAAAAAAACCTCTCATTTTCTAGAAGAAAGAAAATAAGGTCATAAGCAAGGGAAAAATACCCAAAGCGCGAGTTAGAAATTGGAGATGCATCAGGACAGAAGTTTTCAATATCTGGGAAGTGTTTTAATAGAGGATGAAAAATGTGACATAGAAATCCGATCACTCTTTGAACTAGTGAAACAGTTCCAACAGCTAAGCAAAGTGCTGAGAAATCGAAAAGTTTCTTTAGAAACCAAAAAAAAAAAAAAAATACTGTCGGGCTGCTATGTGATAACCATCGTCTTATATGACAGTGAATACTAGACAATCTTTCCATAGATGAAGAGAAAAATGGAGGTAATAGAAATTTGTTTCTACAGAAGGATCCTGAGAATTCAATGGACGGAGTAAGTAAGCAATGAACAAGTCTTAAAGAAAATGGCAAAAAAGAAAGAAAAAAAAGAACGCTTATTCTCAGAATCAGGAACAGATAGCTGAAATTCCCAGAATAAGGAAGACGAGCTTGGGAAACTTAACAATCAAAGGACATATAAAGGCCAAGAGAACAAGACGAAGGCAGCAGACCATTTACCTGAAAAGCTTGTGTGAAGGAAGCTGTAGCCTTAGTAAAGAGAAAAAAACTGCGAAGGGTCACAAAGGATAGGACGTTGTGGAGAACAATAACCGTATATGTCCTAAAGGGGTGTAGCACATGAAAGAATAAGAAGACTATTAGACAGTCAATAACGAAGCGTGAAATAAAATCGAAGCAAAGACGGCCTGGTCGACCACTGCTACGGAGTAATGATTTCAATTCCCACTGGGTGCCATAGACAAATTTAAGCATGAAGTAATCCAGCAAGAACTTACTTGTCATAAGAGAAACCTGCTAATCTAAAAATCGAAGCGAAAGTATATTGCATAAATCTCGAAGTGAATCATTGTATTACAGATGTTACTACATCAATATAGCAAGAATCCATAACGCATGATGACCTTGAGTAACATTTACCTTTTATATATATATATATATATATATATATATATATATATATATATATATATATATATGTATGTATGTATGTATGTATGTATAGTTGACCACTCGTATTCTAGGGTACTGGTCTAATAGAGCGGTTGGCCAACCCCTATTGCAGAAGCTTGCCGGGCGCATTTATGTTTAACCAACACCCACAGAGCCCACCTGTTTTTTTTATACTGCAACTATGCTGAGCAAACATTAGTTACAGTTTCTGGGAAAGAGTGTGTTATCTAGCGTGATCAACAAGTCCAGCACGCAGAATATTTAACTGGGGTGATATGAGTTTGTGGCACTTGATCTGATACAATTTCAAACCCGATAAATAAAGTGCATCCAACCATATATATATATATATATATATATATATATATATATATATATATATATACACACACACACAGAGAGAGAGAGAGAGAGAGAGAGAGAGAGAGAGAGAGAGAGAGAGAGAGAGAGAAAAGAATGAAAGAAAAAATGTAATTTACTGATCCATATTCTTCACGCATTGGTAGTAAATGTTTGTATTAGATCAATTTCAGACACATACAATCAACAATAGCAACTTAAGAAATAAATGTTGAATATAAAATATTCATTTTAATACAATATACTATAATATATATATATAATATAATATAATAATAATTAATGTAATATAATATATATATATTAATATGATATAATATAATGTATAGTATATACATTAATTATATATAATATATATATATATATATATATATATATTAATAAAATATGATAATATAATATATAATATACATATTAATATAATATAATATGATAATATACTATATATATTAATATAATATAATAGATAATATATATATATATTAATATAATAATATAATATATATATATTACTATAATATAATAATATAATATATATTAATATATAATAATAAATAATATATATATATTAATATAATATAATAATTTATAATTTATATATTAATATATATAATAATATATAATATACATATTAATATAATATAATACTGTAATAGATAATATATATATTAATATATTTTAATATATAATAATATATAATATATATTTTAATATAATATATAATTTATCGTTTATATATTCATATAATATAAAAAATTATATATAGTATAATATAATATGATAATATAATATATAATATATATATTAATATAATATAATAATATAATATATATATATTAATAATAATAATATATATATATATATATATTATAATAGAATAATATATATATTAATATAATATAATATAATAGCATATAATATATATATGTATGTATTAATCTAGTATAATAATTTATAATATATATATATATATATATATTTATATATATATATATATATATATATATTAATATAATATAATGATGTAATAATATAATAAAACATAATATATATCTCAAAATGAGGGACATATTAAAGTGCTCCGAGAATTCCGATGTATTCGACTGAATTAGACATGAAGGAATGAGGAACAAAACGGTAAATATGTTGTCAGATATAAGAACACTGGCTGTATTTGCCTTATTTTTTCATACTGATATTGATTGTCCGTCATATGTGAAGGTCTGGGTATCTTTCCGAGCTATTTCTTTGCTCTAGAATTCCAGATTTTAAATTAAAGACTGGATAATATATCGTTTAAAAGTATCAAAACTTTCGAGTCAGATATCTGTGGGAGATCGACATCCTCAGGAACTTCATACGGATTTTGAAATGCTCAAGACCTTCAACACTGTGAGATAAATGGTGATTTCTAAGCGTAGGCTAGATGTGGCACAAAGCCGGAATTATGGGGCATCCGGTGAGGATGGAACTCATTATTCAAACCTAATTGATGTAGCGAGACAAGTATGTGAACCATTGCACCCAAATAATTTTCCAAGCGTAGCTTAGATGTGGCATAAGGCCGAAAGTATGTGGCACCCAGTTCGATCTCATTATTCAGTTGTAATTACATCATAAGTAACTATATACGGATTTTTAAAATCGTCAAGACCCTGAGAGATAAATGGTGATTTTCTAAGCGTAGCTCAGATGTGTCACAATGTATTGGACACCTAGTGAGGATCGAACTCACTATTTAGTCGCAATTGATCTAGTGAGACAAGATTGATAACCATTACACTACGTCGAAGTTCCCAAATAATTTTCTAAGCGTAGCTTATATGTGGCATAAGGCCGAAAGTATGGGGCACTCAGTGAGGTTCGAACTCACTATTCAGTTGTAATTGTTCTAGCGAGACAAGCTTGATCATCATTACACCATGTTGAAGTGCACTCACTGAGAGATAAATGACTGAATATAATGGACTGGCCACGTCTCTTAAATATAGGGTTTCGCTTGACATTCGAAAAAATGTTTACCGTATACAAGAGACCTTTGAGGATGACCGGGACATAAAAGGGACATTAGCTAACTGAAATTAAACCAAGAAAAATGTCAAAGATGTCTAGAAAAAAAAAAAGATTCATCTTATCGCAAGCAATGGAAATTCTCCGCCTCTCAATCTCGATCAATTTGAAGTTCGAAATGAATTCGTCATTCTGAGAAAGGGCTCATATTATATATTCTTAAAATAGCAAAAGTACCTTGAAGCGGCTTCACATTAATTATGGAATTTGAGATTGTATTCATTTTATGTACTTCTCTGGTTTGTACTTCATTTTGCGTTTCTTTTCCTGTCCTTTTATTTTTTAACTTTAAGTCTGTACTTCTGTAGTAAATACGGCCTTGTATTTTTGTTTGTCTGTACTCCTTAGTCTACAGGTTGATTGAAAACTAACTCCCTATTTTAAGTATGATGGACTCTCCCCATCTAACCATAATTTTTACAAGACGGGATAGTCCATCATACATAAAATCGGAATTTACTTTTCAATCCCCCGTCGGAGAGCTGATTTCGAACTCCAAGCGAGTTCGTCAAATTCACTTACGCACGAATACCCATGGTATGAATCCCTCTCTTCTCCCCGTAGTTATGGGTTAAATAACAGGGCTTTTATCTGGAATTTACAAAGGACTGATTATGCGTTAACAAACTAATTAATGTACAGATTCGTGTGTACTGTATAGCCAGTACTTGTATAATTTGTAATTTATCTTACTTTTGAATGTATTTTATTCAATTTGTACTATGTGTTAATTTCTTTTTTCAATGTCCCTTTATAGTGTACTTCTTTTACCTGCAATTACTTTGTTGATGTTCCATATGAAACTCCTATGACCAGTCCCTACAATTCTGTACTTCGTTTTAGTGTACCTTAGTGTCATAATCGCTACTTCTGCAGTCTATACGCCTGTAGTCTATAATTCTTGGTTCTTAAAATAAAATCCTGATTGATAAAATCTACTTTTGGACGACAACAACATAGAAATTTTCTTGGCAGACCCTCTTCATGTTACAATTTATTTTTTGCTTGCATAATTTAACAATTTATGATCCGTTTTTTTTTCCCCCAAGTTCTGGAAAATTGTTTTCTACTGTTGTCTTGGGTAGTCTCTAAAATCTTAGCTTTCCACATCAAGATATTATGTGGCTTTCTCCTATCGAATTGCGCAATTCAAACCTCTTATTATTTATATTCTGAGGGTAGAGGTTCTGTTTATTCTCAAATTAACTAAGTGACCTCTGTGTTTGATTTTTTTCCCTTCCTCAGGCGAAATTCGACCCCTTTACCGACCCGACATTGGTAATTAAAGTAAATCAAATAAAATCGGTTTTATGTATATATTTCGCTATATATACTCCCAAAACGAACCTGACACGTCCCTACCTTCTTTTCATAGACCTATTTTTTGCACCACAGGGAAAAAAAAACTTATCAAAAGCAGTACATTTCATTCGAGTAAATAACTATTTACTTTACTACGGTTGGATTCTATCTTGTATATAAAATCTCGTGGATAGCACTATGGTTACAAAACTGGAACATTCATCCTCACGATAGTTTAAATTTACTCCATTGTATTAAGTAAAAATAAAAGACATATTCTATATTTCCAACAGGAACGTTATCAAGCAGCATATTTATTCGTTTTGTTCCAATAAACACAGAATAGTGTACTGAACAGATATGTACTACTGACAGGGAATTCTGGACAGTCTGCTCACAGAAGCAATTAAGTAATTGAGGCAATAGATATATGGTTTTACAGAAGGATGCTGAGAATGTCATGAATTAAACATTTGAGTAACAAGGATGCCTTAGGAAAAAAGAAAAACAAAAAGAACAATTATACTTAGAATCAAAAAGATGGCTTGGAGAATTTGACACCCACAGGACTTATTTAACATAAGCGGGGGAGTGGGGAAATAGAGAGCAATCTTGTATAAAGGGATGGCAGAAAAAGGATTGATGATGGCCAAAAGACAAACAAAGGTTAAGAAGTTGTGGGGATCCATAATCGGCTACATCTTGAATGGACACGGAACATAGACGGAGAAGTGAGCCTCATTTCTCTTGTTTAATGTGACTTGTACGTTAGAATCTTTTTCTCGGCACTCAGTTCGTTTCAAAAAGGGAAATATTTGCAGTAGGCTTGGGAGAAAAGATGAAAAAAAAAATTTGCTGCATTCCATTTACATTATTTATATTATTCGGACTTTTATCCTCATCTTCATTGCCGTATTCACAACGTTTCGACCGTTGCACGCCCCGACCTTCTTCAGGTATTGGAGTTTCGAACCGACCCTTTATTTCGTCCACCGGTGTTGATTGTTTTAGTTGAGTTGAGTTAAAGGGAAAATAACTGTGACACTTGGAAGAGGCATGGCAGGTGGAACAAGAATTTATTTCATATAGAGTTTATATCAATCGATCGTTTGGGGGTGGGCACTTTATTTAGATGTGTCTTACTATATATAAATTTATGAAGAAACTAGTTTCATATCTTCAAGAAATACATTTCTTGTTTTCATTATCTAAACACAAACACTATTCAGTATGAAAAAAAAATCGACTACACATAGATATTTTATATAAAACATCCACTTCTTGATTCGAATTTGGTGAAACTTGTTAAAAATAAATAACTTTACCAATTTGTCAAGCCCTGCTCTAAAATCAGATGGAACGTCATAAAGCCGACCGTGAAAGCGCTCTTCTTGTGTTGTGATTGGCTGTTATTAAAAAGGTACAACTTAAAATTGCAACACCCTGGAATCGTCCTGATAGAGGCAAAATCCAAATCTTGACACACTATTCAGGATCATCCGGGGAAATGAAAAGGGCAATCAAAGGTTTTGAGCGCCATTAAGAAGGTCAGATAAATCATTCGTTTTTTTTTTTTTTTATCAAATGCATTTCTCACGTGGTTTCAATAAACGTAATTAATTTGGAAGATTATAGTGATTAGAGGCGAAGCCGGAAGAAGAAACTTTACGCAAGTCAATTTGATTCTTTCAAAAAGCGATCTGTGATATAATTTGAGAAAGCATGCGAGCGTAAGAACACGTCTACACATGAACTGAAACAGGTACGAAAGAGAAAGGTGATATATGAAGATCGTTCAAAAAGTTCTAAGCCTCACCCAGAGAGAAGAGCCATATCTGGACATTTTTGTTGAGGCAATACATTCCCACTTCTTATAAAACTAGAAAAACTAATTCGGATTTCTGTCTTAATTTCTGTGCATGTGAGTCCCATACAAAGGTGAGAGGTGTGTGACAAATCTAAAAATGGATAAAACAGATGCTCAAGCAGTCATAAAAAAGAAAGGTA
The DNA here is from genome assembly GCA_903632075.3 of Acanthosepion pharaonis. Taxonomy (NCBI): domain Eukaryota; kingdom Metazoa; phylum Mollusca; class Cephalopoda; order Sepiida; family Sepiidae; genus Acanthosepion; species Acanthosepion pharaonis. Next base: position 432,072 of record CAHIKZ030000740.1, read on the forward strand.
TGACACACAAGGAATTCCATAAGGACATGACACAGACACTTGCTGAGGTCTCCCCTTCCTATGCGACTGTGAAGAATTGGACTGCGGAATTCAAGCTAGGAAGGGATAACACAGAAGATGACCATCGGTCAGGTCGTCTAAGACCTCAGCCACTGATGAACATGTTGATGCCATTCAGCGTATGTTTTCTGGATGACAGACGTCTTACTGTAGAGTAGATAGCTCAGTCCATAAGCATTAGTTCTGGTTCGGTCCATACTGTTTTAACTGAGATCTTGGGATTGATCAAGCTGTCTGAAAGATGGTTCCCAAGAATGCTGACACTAGAGAAGAAGCTGAAAAGGGTTGATATTTCCAGAACATTTATGACTCGCTTTCAGGCTGACCCAGATAATTTCCATCAGAGATTAGTACTTCAAGATGAAATGTGCGTTCATCGTTTCGAACCTGAATCAAAGACTCAAAGTTAACAGTGGAAATACTGGTTCACCACACTTAAGATGTTTAATCTGTGTGCAGGTGAGGCTCATACAAAGGTGAGATGTGTGCGACAAGTCTAAAAATGGATAAAACAGAATCCCGATCAGTCATAAAATATCTGTAAAAGAAAGGTATGACACCCAAAGAAATCCTTGAGGACATGATACAGACTCAGACGGGACAGGGACAGCACAGAAGTTGACCCTCGGTCAGGTCATCCAAAAATCTTAACCACTGATAAACAAGTTGATTTCATTCACCGTATGGTTTTGAATGACAAACATCTTACTGTCCAGCAGATAGCTAAGTCCACAAGGATTAGTTCTGGGTCGGTCCATACTGTGGCATCCCTGAGATCTTGGGGATGACCAAGCTATCTGCAAGATGGTTCCCAAGAATGCTGACACTAGATCAGAAGTTGAAAAGGGTTGACTTTTCCAGAACATTTATGAGTCGCTTTCAGGCTGACCCAGATAATTTCCATCGCAGATTAGTACTTCAAGATGAAATGTGCGTTCATCTCTTCGAACCTGAATCAAAGACTCAAAGTTAACAGTGGAAATACTGGTTCACCACACTTAAGATGTTTAAGCAAGCAAGCGTTGGCAAGGCGATGGTTTCTGTTTTATATGATTCTGAAGGCGTAATTATAACAGACTACCTGGAACCCCCCACAAAAAAAACTATTAATGGACAGTACTAAGCGTCAGAATTAAGAGAACCGAAGGAAGCAATGCATTCGAAACGAAGAGGCAAGGTGTTCGCTTGCTTCAGGATAACGTGTCCGTTCATACTGCTCAGGTTTCAATAGCAGAAGTTACTAACTATGGCTTTGAATTACAGCCCCATCTCCCTTACTCACCAGACCTAGCTCCATCTGACTTTTTCCTGTTTCCCAAACTCAAATCCCACCCGCCTGGTCGACATTTTGGAAATGATGAGATTATATGCAGCATGAAGGTGTTTTGGGGCCCGGGATACCACTTTCTTTCGTGATCAGACTGTAATGCATCGTTGGGCCGACTGCATTGATGTCAAGGGGTTCTATATTGAAAAACAGTTAAAAGTTCACTTGTTTCTCCAACTCTTTCTAAAAAAGACTTAGAACTTTTGTTTAATGACCCTCGTATATAGGATACACAGAAATTAAAATCAGGATTATCCCCGTGAAGAAATTTGGATTATATTGTTTTGATGCAAATTATTCCAGCATGTTCCTCATAATGATTATTCATATAAAAAGTGACAGATCTTTGTTTTGAGTATTGTTAAGGAATATCTGTTGACTGAAAACGTTCATTCATTTCATTTTTGTATTCAGTTATATATGAAAAGATTATTTTTATAAAGTTTGTATATCGCTCGTAGTTCTGGTTAATAATACTGTAAGGAAACACCGAAACAAAAGATTTGACTGAAGAACGAGTTAATCACATGACGACCGTTCCTATGAACAGACATTTTACTCATAGCAGGTTGATGAGTATGGTCGACAATTAGTGTAGAAAAAGGTTGGTCGTCTTTCCACGCAATTATAATAAACATTGTTATATAAACTGTAAGCCGCTTTCAAATAAATGAATAATAATTACATCTGTTAAGCTGATTATTCTAATTTCAAAATCATCGACTTTAAAGAAATAACAGGCAGTCAAAAAGAAACCATTCGTTTATAGTGATTCTCAGAAAATTACAATTAAATATTATTTTTTTTTAAGCACTAATTTTCTAGTTGCATTCATATAAATTCACGTTAGTCTGTATCAAAACAAAATATCTAAAGAAATCTTCTCTTGCATCTTTACTGAAATTAAATGATAATCTTATATATAAAGTACAGTTTGTGCGTGTATGTGCCCAAGCAACTCCTCCGCGCCACTCGTCCAATTTTATTATGGTGTAGAACCATAGAAAGATAAGACGGACTCGGATATAAGGTTAAATAGTATATTCACGGAAACATAGTACAAAGTTAAATGTGGACTGGAGAGTACTTTCTCTCACTGGTGTCCTGACTCACTCACTCACTCACTCACTCACTCGGTGTCTCTACTCGGTGACTCTCACTCGGTGACTTTCTCTACGCAGAGTTGGTGGCCATATTATATAGGTGTGAAAGGTCCATTTGTAGGTAGGTCCCCACAACAATTTCAATGATTTCTAGCTCATTCAAAAGCCTTAGAAAAGTTAGGCGCAGGGAACGATTTTCGTTGAGCTCAGATTCAGGGTTGCAAGATTATGCGAGGTTAAAAAATGTATATTAATATATTATACTAGCCATTATCGTTGTTTTCATGGTTCAAGGGTAGTAGCTCTTATTTTCCCTTTGTATCCCAAATTGCAGCTATGAAGGACTCTTGGTCTGGCCATCATCACAATAGCTAAGGAGGAGTAGATGCGATAGCCATCAATATACTACAGAAGAACTCAAAATTGACCGCTGCATTTAACTATTGAATTAATGTTTAAGCTTATCTTTTAAAAGTTCAACAATAATTCTTCTGCTGCCACTTAATTTAAAGACAATTTGATGTACTTGAATCCTAAGGTTCCGTACAAACAATTATTTTTATTTCATGGGTGACAGAACAGGCGACAATTTATAAGATGAAATTAATATAGTGTAAAGATGGGAAATTAGAATTAATTATACATTCAACATTTGAAGAGTTAGAGAAACAATAGCTAATTAAGTAAAACCTATATTATGGAATCTATATGACTATATACGAAATTGTGGCGCAAATTCTCCTACGAATTCTACGATTAAAAAGCCCCAGCTCTACCTTATAGTGATCTACACAGTGTTTACTCGTTCTCCCACCAGAACGTGATGTGACACAAGGTCGTTTTAAAGTGAGGACCTAAGCGCGTACACTCGGGAAAGGGACAAAAATTCCCCACATCGTTTGCGCTGGCCTCAGTGCGAGCAGCAATCCCTCCCTCTTGTGCAATAGGAGGGCGCGGCCCCGGGCAGCTGTTACCCAAGGCTGGGTACCACGCAGTATTATTTTCTCAGTTGCCCTCTGCCCAAGGACAGAGACGCAACTGAGAGATGGTAAGTAGTACGTACAAATTATTTTATAGTAATATACACGGTAAATGCTCAATATCTATATTCTATATTACCTACTTTTAGGCAATATCACTCTTCAGGTTTAATCAATTTTCATATTGATTTAAAAAAAAAATTATTTCATTAATTAACTGTCCTTCTTTACTATTCTTTTATTTGAGGATTGATTTGATTTTCATATCAAAAATTGTTGTTTAGGAATATAATCTTATATAGTGCAGAAAAGTGTTTGAAATTTGCATTTTACTTGGCTTTCAACAAGTTGGCATCTATTTGTAAAACTTTCCTGAACTGTAACAAGCCAATTTATGAATGAAATGTTCATTTAAAATTTTTGTTTCAAAGATTTCAAATAGAGAATATATCTTAATTTGCGAAGCCTGCTAGTACGATATAAAATATAGGAATATGTATATATATATAAATCTATAAATATGTAAATATATAAATATATAAATATAAATATATTAGTTATGAAATACACCACAACTATTTATCATCCGAATGTATCTACAGAACATTTTCAAATTTTACTTTCCACCCCAATTTCATCTTAAAAAAAAAAAAAAAAAAAAAAAATGCAATGACAATCATCATCACCAATCTTCTTAATTCCTCCTCATTTATAGTTATCTTTCTTTCATAATATTTTCTTTTTTCCAATCACTCACTCGCAGTAAGTCCTTGTGGCTTAGTAACTTTAGCGCCTTGCTCATGGTAAAATGATTAAAAATATTGTCCAGGAAAGTTTTTCGTTCAGCTTTCCATAGGTTAATGTTAAGTTTAAGCCTTATAAAGAAATGGTTAGTTTTACCATAAGACAACACCAATATAAGAGATCGATTTTGGTTTTTATTCCATTCGACGAGTTTTCGATACCTTTAAGCTGGTAGAACGACTAACCATATAAGGAATTTTGAATCAGCGAGCTGAGGAGAGGACTATATGCAGGATAATTGCTCATCTCAATTAAAAAATCCCATGCTGCGTTATAAAATGAGTGTGAATTATGCAGATTACAACCTTTATACTAAATTAAAAATTTCACATATTTAGTCAACGGGATTTGCTTTAATATCGATAATGTTTTTTTCCAAATAACCTGTGCTTGTACGTAGATGTTACTACATTGTATTGTTACATTATTTTTATTAATACATTACAATACAATATATTGTAATGTTTTTATTCAAAATCTTAATAAAACTATAAAAAGATTGATTTTATTTATTTATTGTTAAAATGCTAAAATCTCGTGCGTACGAGATTTCCGCCATCTTTTGCTGTCGTCGTCTAAAAATTTATTCACATTGGCGCAGATTTTTATATGAAATTAAAGGATAGTTTTAATAAATATTTTGCAAAACTGCCAATATTCAAATCTTAATATTGAAGACGCATTTTGTATGCTTAACCACTGTTTTATCTATTTTCGCAAGTCATGGACTTGATAAGCCTTGTTTTGGTGGTTTAAGCTGGCGATTCTGACATCGCGACTCACTTTTGATCTAAACCAGGGCCCATCTAAGCCTCGGATAGAAGTTTTGGACCCCATCTACGTCGGTTTATCGGCGCTGAACTGTATCTGTGTGGAAGTATTAATGGAACAATTAATGAATAAGTATTAAACTTTTTTCAAATAATTTTTTCACTAGTCTTCAATTATTTTATTTTAAATACTTTGTTTTAATATTCATTAAGAAGAATGAGGGTCTGCTTATCGCACATTTGACCAAACATTGAAGAAATCGCGAAAAATAAAGTAAAAGGTTTTCCACTAAACTAGCCGCAGAAATTGTTGAATAGAAACATTGAAATATAGTAACTTCATACTTTGGAGTGTATTTAAAAAAAAAAAACAAAACAATCGTACGGCTTTATTTTATAACATTTAAGCTGATATCCTTTAAAAATTTGCTATGTGTGTCGTGATATTTTCTTTTGATCTTAGGTGTGTCGTTGCATAAAAAGGTTAGGAAACACTAATATAGATGAACATTTTAAAAATTCCCCACCTCGAAAAAAATGTTACAAGCTGTCTTCTAATTATAAAATGACAGGGATGACATTGGAGTTTGGAGTCATGACTTTACTTACCGAATAACCGCTTTAATAATGCATCAGTTCATTTAGTCATCATCGTACGTGAGTTTCCAGATCTTTGTTAGGAGACTAAATGAGAAAAGTTCTTCTTGAATATTCTACATTCTTAGAATTTGCATTGTTTTAATGTTTAACACTCCTATAGCCATGCTGAGAATAAAGGGAACTTTATAATGGCATATAACCCACTGTCGGTTTTTTCATAATCTATCATATCTATTTAGCTAGGGTAGAGCCCCCAGACATTATAAAGTCAATAATTTTCTTCTTCTTCTTCTTCTTATTATTATTATTATTATTATTATTATTATTATTATTATTATATTTTATCTGATGAATTTCACAATTGCATAGTATGTAAAGACTTTCGCTGTATTTTAAAAATCCAACACCTCAAAAAAAAAAAAAAAAAAAAAAAGAAAAAAAAAAGAAAAGTTACAGCTGTCTCCTAACTACTAAACGGCGGGAAAGACATTGTATTTTGATGTCTTGTTGAATTTATTTACCGAATAACCATTTATCTAGACGGTATTTTAAGCTATTTCTTTTAGAAGCTGCAAATGGAGCCAAAGTACGCCACATGAAATCATAGATTTATTAAATAAAAATTGATTTGAAAATCATCGACACATGTGACGCGCCATTTTCTTTTGCATCTAGCTGTGTCGTTGCTTAAAAAGGGTGAGAAACACTGATATAGATGAACATTATAGAGAAAATATTTCAGATCGAAACTGAACTTGTAACTATATTTCAGCTATGAATTTTTGGTAAATGCGATTTAGTCTCTAATCTCTCCCCCAGTTTTACAGAAACAATTCCATTTAAGAGAATTATTCCTTCTTTCTGAGATAGTTTTAGAGAGGGGGAAAGATGTACCTCGAAAGCAGAGACAAAATCGAAACACCTGTAGCCATTGGTCCAACGCTCTAATATGTACCTCCATCTTCTGGTGCATGTAGAAACTAGAATATGTCTTTCTGCATACGTGATTATATTTCATTGCAATCGAAGTGAGACGATAGAAATCACATTTGCTAGGCCTTGGGCCCACATACAATCGAATCCTATTTGCAAATACTTAATGTGTTTGCTTTTCGTGGGGCTTCTTCAGGTGAAAGCGATGGCTTAGCTATGGCATGGTAAAATGCGGATAACTGATCACCGGAATCTGGTCGATTAAAATAAATCGAATTACTCAAATCAATCCCATGATTCTTTTTCTGTAAACGGAAAGGCAATTTGATTTTTTTTTACATGCCCTGCGTCTTTCTTGGAAAACGTGCGGTTGCAGTGAGAGCAGTCATAAAATAGGTCAACCGGCGGCTAAGCGCAAACTAATAAGACATATCCGCTGATTTTTTATGCAAAATCAATGCGCCACAAATTATTAAAGAAAGGTAAAAAAAAAGAGAGGGAAAAACACATTGCGCATTAACCTTCCGCTTGAACTATTTTCTTTCCTAAATTTTCACCAATCCATGTACTTATCTCACGCCTACTGTCTTTCCATGTCTGCACACACACTTTCCATGTCACACACACACACACACACACACATATATATATATATATATATATATATATGAAATAGTGTTGAGACATTTATTTTAAACAAGTTGTATTGAATATATATAAGTTTTGCATTATTTATTATCTATTCTTTTTTCTGTTTCGTGCTTCCATATTCGTCTTTTGCATGCAAAATTTTTTTTTCCCTTAAATCTTTTTTCTTATTTGGGCGGTTGAATCAATAACGGTAAATACGATATAACTCTACGGATATATAACGCTACGGATATAGAAAAAGGTTAGAAATTTCCCTTTTCAAAGGGAAAATTTCCCTTTTCAAAGTTCTTTTCAAAATACATCCTTATTGTAATTTCCTTTATTTTACACCTTAAAATGAGTCGTTTTCTTGACATTTAGAAAGTAAGACAGAAGGCCATAAAATTATGCGAGGACAAAAATGGTTTTGCTAATTGGCATTCCAAATCCTACTAAAAAAGGACACTAATTGACATCACTTGATCTCGTTCTCTGCAATTTTAGAGTTGTTTTTCTATTTTTATTATTTAACTATAGCATAGATTACTGTAAAAATTCCAATTCTCTATGGGCCAGTAAAATATTACAGTGGACCCCTAGTTTGCTATTTTTTTGTGGGCCCGCAGTAATGTTACATGGAACCTCAAGATCCATATAAACCCCTGTTGAGGACCATTGATCTTCACTAAGATATCATTGTCACAAGGTGAAGAGTATAATTAGATCACTGTGCACGAGTGTAATAAAGGAGATATTGCCCCCAGGAACCAAACTTGTCTAGATTCTTTACTGTGAAATGTCAGAAGTCAGAAGCACAGTAGAAGGGATCTCCAAAAACTTTCTGTTGTAGAGTGCGAAAGGTTTTTCTTCCTCCGTATGAGTTCGAACCCCTCGTCGCCAAGTTGTTATGGAGTGGTTTCTCAGTGGAGGCTTGTATTTGTACTAAGTCGGTCCTAAAATATGTTCGACGTTCAAAACGTTAGGAAATTGATATAATAGGTAATGACGCAGTAATCTAGTTGGCGTGGCTGATACTTTAATATCCGAATAACGGTCGTCCGACATCGACTGACTGACCAACTCGACATTTAGTCCCCCCCCACGAGGGCATCATGTGGCAAAAGGCCGGTTTAACGTGAGATCTCCGAGCCCGTGGGCTCGGCCAAAAATATGCCCATTGAACCCGTATAAACGGGTTCAGGTTCGGTTTACCTCCCCGAAAGAGAATCCGCCCTTCGGCGTAGCCTCTTTCGGGTTCCTCCCTGATCAGCCAGTCGACTGACTGACCAACTCACTGGCGACTGCTACTACTACTCCTACTTCTTATAGGTGGGAGAGTCTATTAACTATAGATCAGGTGTGTTCCACTATAACACTTTCACTCATTGGAAATTTAAACCGATGCGACAAAGATGAATATCACTTACATATTTTATTTATAACCGTTTGTTGGCGGTTGTTTTCTTCTTTAACCTCTTTCTTCAATTCAACATAATATTGTAACTCCGTTAGCATACTGCCTGTAAATAATGATACAGCTATTTACAATATGCCCCAGCACGTATGCTTTGGATCAATTTGTCGCCTCCTTGCATTTCTACTTGGAATCAGACAGGAGTATCTGTTCCACTTCTACCGTGTTTCTAACTTGGGACATTTCACTATAAAGAAACGAGACAATTTTTTTTCCTGGAGGCAATAACTCCTTCATTACACTCGAGAACAGAGATCTAATTATACTCCTCACTTTGTAACAGTGATATCTTAGTGAAGACCAATGGTTCTCAAAAAAGTTTTATATGGACTCTGGGGTTTTCATCTAACATTACTGCAGGTCCACACATAAAATCACAAAATGGGGATCATCAGTGTAATATTATAGTATCCCACAAAAAAGTGAGGATTGGAATTTCTACAGCAATCTATACTATATTAAAATACTAAAAATAGAAAAAAAACCTTTAAAACTAGCAGAGAACGAGATCAAGTGATGTAAGTTAGCGTCCCTTTTACTCTACTGGATGTTTTGTTTGAAAAGATTGAATACAAACTGAGAAGGATATATAAAGGAAGGATTATATATATATATAGAGAGAAAGAGAGATAGATAGATAGATAGATAGATAGATAGATAGATATTTACTTGACGCCCCACTGACTCAGGATGTGACACAAGGTTTGTTTTAACGTGGGAAACCCGAGTGTTTCCATTCAGGCCACTGATCTAAGCTGGTTTTAGCTTGTCCAATCTGGTCAGAGCCGGCCTAAGCTAGTCATAGCCGTGATACTACCAGCATCAGGGCCGGACTACAGGTGCCATATATATATATATATATATATATATATATATATATATATATATATATATATATATATATATATATATATATATATATATATATATATATATATAAAGGACAATTATATAAAGATTATAATTTATTATATAAATTAATTTAATATATTAATAATAAATAACAATATTAATTTTAAATATTAATAAAATAAATGATTAATATAAATTAATATTAATAAATAAATTAATATAGTAATAGGTTTGAGATTGTGATAAGGAGTGATCTTCAACTATCATTGGCATCGATGGAGGCGAATATAAAAGACTCGCAGAACAGCATGAACCAGAGGAATCTCATTGAATAAATCTGCACTTTTTTAGTTTATTAATTACTCATATATTTTTAAATGGTTTATTATGACTGATTTTACTAGTGTATATTAATGTTCCATAGAATTTAGTTGTTAAATACAAGTTTATTTTCATGAAATTAGTTTTACTTCAAAGATAAAGCATATTCATTTACTATTTCTATAATACAATTCATGAATTTTTCTATTGGTAAAAAATAAAATACGCTTTTTTCATGCGATGGTTGTGGGGGTTCATCCCCCAAAATTAAGTGCAATTGTTGTCCATGGGTAAAAACTATCTCCTTCAGTGTTTCGATATATATATATATATATATATATATATATATATATATATATATATATATATATATATATATATATACGGGTCATTCAATAAATAAGGTGAATTTTTCGGTATAAGGACTTCTAATACAGATAGAAACTTATTTTATTTTTTACTTCTTTTTCACATGGATTTAATTTCTTTTGCAGATTAAAAAAAAAAAACTTTGAGAGTTTTGGCGATTAACAAAGATGGCCAACCAAGAAGCATGCTCCAGGATTGAACAGCGGCCAGTTATCAATTTTTTGGTTGCTGAAGGGTGCAAACCAGTTGAAATTCATAGGAGAATGTCAACTGTGTATGAGCTCTACTTAACCAATGAAAAACAAACAACACAACTGAATGACGGGAGATTTTCATAGGATTTATACTAAGCAGTTTGATTAATTCTTCTCAGTAACTAATCAACTAACGGAAAATTCTAACATGATCCCGATCACAATAACGTTACTTACGTTTCTGTTGCATGTCGTTCTTGCTCGCTGAGCTTCATTCGTTTTTACACATTGATTACCACTACAACCGTATTTCTCAAGACAAACGAAGTTTCTACAAAGTCTTATAATTCTTTGTAGATTTTCTCATATTTTATACTTGTATTCAATTTTTAAACAGAACTTGAAGACAGACATACTGTCGAAATATCGTTGAACATTGTCAAACGCTATCTTTTCTTTACTTTTTCTTTTCTTAAATCGTGCTCTCCTCTAAGTATTGAAAAATATTGAAAGAGTTACGTCAATCATTTTGTTTATTATTAATATTATTATTATTATTATTGTTATTATTATTATTATTATTATTATTATTATTATTATTAATTGTCTTATTTCTCTAAAAGTGAAAGCCATTTTCTTAAACAAAATTGAAAGTTTTATCGAACGAATTAATTAGATTAATTGCCACATTTCTTTAATGATATTAATTAATAAATTAGTTTTTCCAATCTAATTTTTTATCACGAAAAATTAATCAAAATAAAAACTGAATATATTGATCTATATATTGATTGTTTTGGTCGAACATACAATTGCAATTTTTAAAATTATGAATATTTTTATTAATTAATTTGTTGCTATTTTTAGTTTTTGCCTCTCATGAGATACCTCGCGGTTATCGCTATGAACCGTAATTATTGTTATTATTATTATTATTATTATTATTATTATTATTATTATTAGTAGTAGTAGTAGTAGTAGTAACCATGGAAATTTCAGCGGTTAACTATTTGAATTTTCTGATGAATCCCAATTCTTAAGTTAATAATAAATTTCTTGAGATTTCTAAGATTATAAAATACCCATGGAATTTCCCCTTCTTAATCATTAAATATTTGAACTTAACAGCTTTAACAAAATATTGCAATAGCAATCTTAAATATGAATGCAGTTACATATTAAGTAAAAGGATGCAAATGCAAGACATTATATAAGTAAGAAGGTATAAAATTAAAATGATAAAAATTGGCAAGTATTTTCATTTCACTGAAGCATACGTTAAACATATAAGAGAGTTATCGCTTTCTTTTTTTTGTTTGTTTCTTTCTTATTTTCTTTCTTCTTAACATTGAAACCAAAGAGCGTCTCTTACATGTCTTTTTCGTTTTCCTTACGATGAGATTTATAAGGTGTTGGCAGGACGTAGCGTACGCGTTAATTAATGAACTAAGGATTAAGCAGAATTATTATTATTATTATTTACATTATTAAATAAACATTAGAATGGCATATAACCCACTGTAGATTTTATCATAATCTATCATATCTATTTGGTTAGGGTAGAGCCGCCAGCCATTATATAGCCAAAAGTTTTCTCATTATTGTTCTCATTATTTTATTTCCTTTGATTTCAGATGTGTACATATTTCTTTCCGGGTCCCGCCCAGAGACCAAAGGTCAGACATAGCATCATGACATTTTCTACCGATCAATGAAAAAAAAACAACAACAAAAATAAAAGCCCCAAAAAACAACACTACACATATTTTACATAGTTAAAGCTCTTCGTAAGGTGTGGTCTGTACTCGTGAGAACAATTTTTTTATGTTTCTTTAAGGCATGGACATCCAAGAATCCCTTCAATGAGTTTACTGGAATCTTTTCCAACCAATCCGAGGTGATTCAAGTACAACAAGGATTGTTGATGTTTCCATTTTTGAGATTTCGATTTCAAGGTCTTTGTATTTTGATAGCTTTTTGAAGATCTTCAAAGATACATACGTCTGCAGGGACGGCAATATCAATAAGGAGGCACTTTTTGTTTGTGGTCTCAGTGTCTGGGCAGTTAGCTTTGGTTGTTCTGTCTGTGTGTATTATGTAGTCCCATAAAATTGTTACAGGTCCTATCTCCGTAACTAAGTCATGGGGGTGTTCTACCAATTTCTTTCAGTTTCCTTCCCGTAGAAGTTGCAGATTTTCCAGTGTAGATATTGGCCCACTTTGTCATGATGGGTTTTATATTCAATGGATGCCAATAACCATGCAACCAAATACAAGATGATCAATTGTTTCGAGATATTTATCACAGAATCTGCATTTTGGTCAAACAATATTTTAGTATGTTTGATAATTTCTATTTTACAATCATTGGTCCTGTGCAGCAAGTATAAAACCTTCGGTTTCAGCTTTTAACCCTGCGCTACGTCGCAACTGATGGGTACAGGGTTTGTCTACATCAGCTTGTTTGGTACGGGCAGAGTATTGACCGTGAGGCGGTTTATTTTACTATCGTTTCTCTATCTGATCGCTTGCATGTGCTTTTGCTTTTTTAAAGTATTTTGGAGTTTCAATCGGCGCATTGTGCTTTGCTTGTATTTCTACACCCATTTGTAACTCCATTTTGAACTTGTTGGTTTCCATTATTACGAATTAAATTATTATTATTTTTTTTTTTTTTGATTTCTGGCGTTTACACATTTCTTTCCGGGTCCCACCCAGGGACCTAAGGTTAGAAATGGCGTCATGACACTCTCCACTGACAAAAAAAAAAAAAAATATTACATTGATAAAGCCCTTCGTAAAGTGTGGGCTGTACTTGTCAGAACAATCTTTTGCATGTCCTTGAGGCATGGACTTCCAAGAATCCCTTCAATTAGTCTACTGCAATCTTTTCCAACCAATCCTAGGGATCCAACTATAACAGGGATTGTTGACGTTCCCATATGCCACATTTTCGAGATTATTATTATTATTATTATTATTATTATTATTCAATTTTATTTTGGACATGATGAATTTGACAATTGCTTAGAATCTTGTGATTTTCCCTATATTTTAAAAATCCTCTCATTATTATTATTATTATTATTATTATTATTATTTCTATTCATTTTTATATTCTATCTGATGAATTTCCTAATTGCATAGTATCTAGTAACTTTCGCTGTATTTTACCCCCCACTCTCAAAAAAAGGTACAACTGTCTCCTAACTACTAAAAGACGGGGAAGACATTGGAGTTTGGAGTCTTGGTGAATTTACTTACTGAATAACTATTTAACTAGGTGGTATTTTAAGCTATTTCTTCCACAAGCTGCAAACGGGCCCGAAGTATGCCACAAGAAATCATAAATTTTAGGTATGTATTTATTAAATAAAAAATTGATTTGAAAATCGTCGACATGATGCGGAAATTTAAGCGAAATAAAGTAGGCAACAGACCAGCCATGCCAGTTTTTTTATTTCATCAAAAATCATAGGGAGAAACCTGAAGAATGGGTTCGTGAATATATATCTGGTAATTTTGTCGTCTTTGCCAGAACTCAAAGATAAAATAACAGATAAACTGTTACAACGTTGGTTTCTGGATAAAAATTTTACAACTCCGAAAATCAGACACTGACGTTTTGGGGAAACTAAATTAGCAAGAAGCCTAAAAGCTTAAAATATTTACTAAACTTAGCTATGTTTAGCTGAGAGCACCAGAAAGAAGATTAGATTCTCTATTCACTTGTCTGTGAGATTAACTCAATAACCATTACTCAAGATGGAGAGACGCCTGATATCTTTTAATTATTTTGTGATTATTCAAACAGATTTTTGTTTTATATATAATTATATAATTTAAGTTGTCAAATATCGTTCGTTGATTTTTTTCTTTGCTTTTTTTTCACTTTGTTCCTTCTAAAAATCTTTGAATCTTTCTTTCTTTTATTCTCATTGTTTTTTTTTGTTTCTTACATTCATTCTTTCTTTCACCTATACATCCATTCTGCCTTCTTTCTTTCTTTCTTTCTTTCTTTCTTTCTTTTTTCTTCGCTATTTGTTTATTTCTTTCTTTGCTCATTCTTTCTGGTATTCATTCATTTTTTTTCTTTCTTTTCTATTTCTTTTCTTTCTTTGCTATTTCATTCATTTCTTTTTTTTGCTCTTTTCTTTCTTCGTATTTCATTTCTTTTTTTCTTTCTTTTCGTTTCATTTTCTTTTCTTTTTTTCTTTCTTTCTTTCTTTCTTTTCTTTCTTTTTTTTATTTGCTTTTATTTCTTTCTTTGCTCATTCTTTCTCGTATTATTCATTTTTCTTTCTTTTTTTTTCTTTCTTTTCTTTCTTTATTTGCTTATTTCTTTCTTTTCATTCTTTCTGGTATTCATTCATTTCTTTCTTTCTTTCATCGCTATTTGCTTATTTCTTTCTTTGCTCATTCTTTCTGGTATTCATTCATTTGCTTTCTTTCTTTCTTTCTTTCTTTCTTTTTCTTTCTTCGCTATTTGCTTATTTCTTTCTTTGCTCTTTCTTTCTCGTATTCATTCATTTTCTTTTTCTTTCTTTCTTTCTTTCTTTCTTTCTTTCTTCGCTATTTGCTTATTTCTTTCTTTGCTCTTTCTTTCTCGTATTCATTTTCTTCTTTTCTTTTTCTTTTTTTTTTGCTTATTTCTTTCTTTTCTCTTTCTTTTCGTATTCATTTTCTTTCTTTTCTTTCTTTCTTCGCTATTTGCTTTATTTCTTTCTTTGCTCATTCTTTCTTTATTCATTCATTTTCTTTTTTCTTTCTTTCTTTCTTTTCTTTCTTTTCATTCTTTCTGGTATTTTCATTTTTTTTCTTTCTTTTTTCTATTTCTTATTTCTTTCTTTGCTCATTCTTTTGGTATTCATTCATTTGCTTTTCTTTTCTTTTTTTTTCTTCGGTTTTCTTATTTCTTCTTTTCTCATTCTTTCTGGTATTCATTCATTTTTTTTCTTTCTTTTTCTTCGCTATTTGCTTATTTCTTTCTTTTGCTCATTCTTTCTGGTATTCATTCATTTCTTTCTTTTCTTTCTTCGCTATTTGCTTATTTCTTTCTTTGCTCATTCTTTCTGGTATTCATTCATTTGCTTTCTTTTCTTTCTTCGCTTTATTTGCTTATTTCTTTCTTTGCTCTTTCTTTCTGGTATTCATTTTTCTTTTTTCTTTCTTTCTTTTCTTTTTGCTTATTTTCTTTCTTTTTGCTCATTCTTTTCTGGTATTCATTCCTTTCTTTTCATTCTTTCTTGGTATTTCTTATTTCTTTCTTTGCTTTTCTTTCTGGTTTCATTTTTTCTTTTTTCTTTCTTCGCTATTTGCTTATTTCTTTCTTTTCTCATTCTTTCTGGTATTCATTCATTTTTTCTTTCTTTCTTTCTTTTCGTATTTGCTTATTTCTTTCTTTTTTGCTCATTCTTTCTGGTATTCATTCATTTTCTTTTTTTTTCTTTCTTTCTTTCTTTCTTTCTTCGCTATTTGCTTATTTCTTTCTTTGCTCATTCTTTCTGGTATTCATTCATTTTCTTTTTTTCTTTCTTTATTTTTTTCTTTCTTTCTTCGCTATTTGCTTATTTCTTTCTTTGCTCATTCTTTCTGGTATTCATTCATTTGCTTTCTTTCTTTCTTCGCTATTTGCTTATTTCTTTCTTTGCTCATTCTTTCTGGTATTCATTCATTTGCTTTCTTTCTTTCTTCGCTATTTGCTTATTTCTTTCTTTGCTCATTCTTTCTGGTATTCATTCATTTGCTTTCTTTCTTTCTTTCTTTCTTCGGTATTTGCTTATTTCTTTCTTTGCTCATTCTTTCTGGTATTCATTCATTTTCTTTTTTTCTTTCTTTATTTTTTTTTCTTTGGTATTTGCTTATTTCTTTCTTTGCTCATTCTTTCTGGTATTCATTCATTTGCTTTCTTTCTTTCTTCGCTATTTGCTTATTTCTTTCTGGTATTCATTCATTTTTTCTTTTTTTTATTCATTTTTTTTTTTTTCTTTCTTCTTTCTTTATACGCTTATTTCTTTCTTTTTCTCATTCTTTCTGGTATTCATTCATTTGCTTTTTTTCTTTTCTTCGCTATTTGCTTATTTCTTTCTTTGCTCATTCTTTTCTATTATTCATTCATTTTCTTTCTTTCTTCGCTATTTGCTTATTTCTTTCTTTGCTCATTCTTTCTGGTATTCATTCATTTTTTTCTTTCTTTCTTCGCTATTTGCTTTATTTCTTTCTTTTCTTCTCATTCTTTTTCTGGTATTCATTCATTTGCTTTCTTTCTTTCTTTCTTTCTTCGGTATTTGCTTATTTCTTTCTTTGCTCATTCTTTCTGGTATTCATTCATTTTCTTTTTTTTCTTTCTTTATTTTTTCTTTTTCTTTCTTTCGCTATTTGCTTATTTCTTTCTTTGCTCATTCTTTCTGGTATTCATTCATTTGCTTTCTTTCTTTCTTCGCTATTTGCTTATTTCTTTCTTTGCTCATTCTTTCTGGTATTCATTCATTTTCTTTTTTTCTTTCTTTATTTTTTTCTTTCTTTCTTCGCTATTTGCTTATTTCTTTCTTTACTCATTCTTTCTGGTATTCATTCATTTGCTTTCTTTCTTTCTTCGCTATTTGCTTATTTCTTTCTTTGCTCATTCTTTCTGGTATTCATTCATTTGCTTTCTTTCTTTCTTCGCTATTTGCTTATTTCTTTCTTTGCTCTTTCTTTCTGGTATTCACTCATATTCTTCTATCTTTCTTTTTTTTTCTATTTTTTTTTGACATTAGTTTATTTCTTTCTTTGCTCTTTCTTTCTCGTATTCATTTTCTTTCGTTTTCTTTCTTTCTTTCTTTCTTTTTTCTACTTCGCTATTTATTACTTTCTTCTTTGCTCCTTCTTTCTCGCATTCACTCATTTTCGTTGTTTGTTTTTTTTGTTTCATTTTCATTTTTTTTCGTTTTTCATTCTCATTGTTTTTCGTTTCTATTCATCCATCTATTCTTTTTCTTTTTCTTTAATTCTTTCTTTTTTTCCATTAATTCTTTCTTTTTCTTCCATTTATTTTTTTTTTTTTTCTTTCTTTCTTTCTTTCTTTTTTTTTCTTTCTTTCTTTCTTTCTTTCTTTCTTTCTTTCTTTCTTTCTTTCTTTCTTCGTTCCTTCTTTCTTGCTTTCATTTATTTATTTCTTTTTCAAAGTCCGTTTTATTCATTCAATTTAAATGGTTGTGCTTAAAAAATCGAAAGAAAAAAAAACCCGGAAACCACTGAGAATTGACCCATTTCCCCCTGACTTTTCACAAGTAAATTGTACTCAGTTCAGCGCACCTCCTCCTTCAAGCTAGCAATCAGGGCGAACATCGATTTCTGCAAGTTTGTAAGCGTATAAACGTTCAATAGAAAGCAGAAATTAAATCACAATAAAAATGTCGAATCAAAGTAACCTGCCCTTGGACAATATATTCCCAAGTACAAAATTGGCTGCAAAATTGAAAAAAAAATGAATAAATATTGCTTTTCATCGAAGTCACTATGCCAAACGCTGTCTTATCTGCTGACTCATACAATATACTTTTAACAAAAATAAATCTATCCATGTACTACACCGGGTTCAGTGCAGTGGAGGCCGGTAGGAATTATAAGGAACGGTCTTTAAAAGTACCATTTGAATGCAAGCTAACAAATGCGTTATTTGTTAGAAGGAAAACCGGTATCTTTGCCGATAACCAAGTAAAGTTTTTTAAGAGTAGATTGCGAAATGAGAATACTATTTATACTTGCTTACATATATTTACAAAGTCATCAATCACATTTATTTCTAAATAAACATATCTATATACTTAAAGAAATTCATTTATATAGAGAAAACAAAGCTTATTATATGTACACATTTAACGACTAACATACGATTCTTTTCTTTCTATATGCCTTGTCCTTTCAGGGCATAGGCGATCATGGCTTTCCACATCCTTCTATCCTTTGCAGCTCTCAACAAGTTCCTTCCCTCTGCTACCTCCTCCAGACCATGTTCTGTCATCCACTTGCTTAAGGCCGCTATATATGTCATGCGTTGTTTTCCCTTGTCTCTCTTTCCTTCTATTCGACCTGTGAGTATCAGATTCTCCAGGCCCCCCTTCCTCATTATGTGTCCCAGAAACTTCAGCTGCCTCTTCTTGATGTTATAAGCCTCCTCCCTGTTTGCATCTCCGTTGCTCACATGCTTGGTCCATGATATCCTTAGCATCCTTCTGTAGAACAACCTCTCCGCCGGCTCGAGTCTCTTCTTCATCTTTGAGGAAATCGTCCAACATTCGCTGCCGTAAAGAAGACAAATATCACGTAACAGCTCAGTGTTTTTTTTCTTCGTTGCCAAAGAAATCCTCCTGTCTCGCAGTAATCATACGACTATTGAATATATTAAAAAGTGGAGTTTCAATTAAAAGACTAAAAGTGATTAATCAGGGCGAAACTATACTAAAATAGAGATTGATTTAGCAAGGAGAAAATATATTGAAGGTTCACTAATTTCGAAATATCCTATCATAAAATTACGTCGAGGGGCATACAACGTAACTCATTTTCTAATAAAACCATTGAAGTTTCAATGTGAGTGATTTCAAAACAATATTAATAAAAATAAGAATGAAAACGATGGAAATGTGAATGAGGATTGATTTTTTTTACGGTTTATCAACCCTTACTTTTAGCCTTCATTACCCATTTGGCCTAAGGAAAATTTATTGCTTGTAAGCAAATAATGTAAATGCTTGGCAAAAATGATAACTAGAGAAAGATCCGGTAGCCATAATGTAATGGCGTCTATCTCCTGATTCAACTTTTACGATTTCGTTACTACATCAGAAAAGGAAACCTGCAGCAAGAAATCATCCGTTCGGTTTCATCAAAACTGACTGTTTCTTTTGTATAGGATATTTCAACATCTCTAAAAGCATTAATTGTTGGTCACTACGCCTTTTTTCTATAAACAATATCTATAACTGCTCAATGATGAACACTGGTGATGATTCAGCTCCTTAACCGCACCCAGACATTGGTAAAATCTTTTCATGTTATTATGTATTTGTTATAAAAGGAATAAAATGTTACTGCCGACACTGGAGTTTGAACACAGATCACCAGAGAGCAAACACAGCGATCCCATTTTGAATAAGTAGATCACGTGATGGTAAAAAAAATATATATATATATATATATATATATATATATATATATATATATATATATATATATATATATATATATGGGATTTAGCGTGGCGTCTAAGTGATCACTATACAGATTACTATTCAAGGGTGTTTACTTTTCGAGCGAGTATTATTGAGCAAGTACTATTAGTGTGTGTCATTCGAAGGCGTGTGACACCAATATTGTTCAACGGCGTTACTATACTTGCATCTGCGTTTACAAAGTCTCTACTATAAAGAGAATTACGAAAGTGACAACGAGTATTCGTTAACATTACAAAAGTGGCAACGAGTGTTCGTTGATATCACAAAAGTATTATAGAAAGTTAGCTTATTAATTCAATTTATCAGCTCAAAGGCTAATTCGATGGAAAAGTGCATTAGTTGCATATCACTTCGCATGAATAATGCCGGTCTCTTTACATCTGATTTATAGTCAATGAAGAATTTTTTTCTGGCAAATCGCTCATAAATCTTTTGAATTCGATACACTGAAGTTTGTCTTCAATTCATTGACTAAAGTCTTTGATCATCTGACCAAGACGGCACTCACAGCTTTTTAGGTGATCGGTTGTTTTTGAGTCTATCATTTGTTTTCTCTGTTGATAAAGCTTGTTGGTGAATCATGAAACTGAAATCTCACTTGTCGTTCGATGACGGAACTGTCAAAAAAAGTTTTTCTGTGAATGTATAAAAAGTATTCATGTCTTTTTTCTTTTTTTTACAAAGCTTAAAATCAAAGCTTATTTCATGTACACATTTAACGACTCTAATACGATTAATGAATATTATGTTTTATCGGGCATCAAAATATTTTAATTTTAATTTGCAGACATTTACTTCAAAACTGATTCCATGTACTGTTATATAGGAATAAAGTGTCGCTGCTGACACTTGAATTTGAACATAGATCGCCAAGGAGCAAACACAGGCGATCCCATTATTGAATTAAGTAGACCACGTGACCATAGAGGAAACGCATAAGTAGGAATTAGCTTTGCGTCTAATCGATCGCATTCCTATTCTATCCTATTACTATCAGTCAGTTACGGTCAATGCGCGATACACGCTTAGGCGATCATGTATCTTTCGATACATGACTGACGAGCGAGATTTTTTTCCCGCAGTAGGTTGCCATTTCTTTCTGCAGTAGACCATCCAACGCTATTTACCCATAACTAGTGGGTGGGGAGAAGAAGAGGATTCATACTTTTCCCAAGGGTATTAGCACGTAAGTGAATGTAATGGATTCAACTGGACTTCGAAATCGGCTCTCCGATTCCTCAGTCCGAGCCGCTATACATTACTCCACCGTCTCTATCCTCCATTACTATAAGGACTGCTAATCTCTACTCTATTCCCGATACTATTTCTCTATACGGATAACTATTCGAGCAACTACTATTAGTGCGTGTGTTATTCGAAGGCGTCTGAGACCAGTATTGTTCAACGGCGTTATTATAGTTGTATCTGCGATTACAAAGTCTCCACTGTAATGAGTATTACGAAAGTGACAACGAGTAAATGTTGATATCTGTCATGGGTCCTTACCTATAACAACAGAATGAACTAGCACTATGTATACTACGCATCTCAAGAGAGAGGGTCGAATCAAACCGAGCTTCTCGGCTTGACGGTCGAACTCTCTGTCTCTGAGCTGAGAAGCATTTTTTGGCCGAGCCTATGGGCTCGGGAAACCCACGTTAAACTCCGCCTTGTGCCACATGCAACCCTCGTGGTGGGGTGGCTAGATACCGAATCAAGCCGAGCTTCTCGGCTTGGCGGTCGAACTCTCTGCCTCTGGGCAAAGAGGAGCCGGCCGAGGTTCCGCCGAAGGGCAGAGTCTCGTTCGGGGAGGTTGACCAACCCGATCCCGTTTATACGGGTTATACGGGCATTTTTTGGCCGAGCCAACGGGCTCGGGAAACCCACGTTAAACTCGGCCTTCTGCCATATGCAACCTTCGTGGGGGGGGGGCTGGATACGAATCGAGCCGAGCTTCTCGGCTTGACGGTCGAACTCACTGCCTCTGTGCAGAGAGGAGCCTGGACGAGGCTCCGCCGAAGGGAAGAGTCTACAGTCATTTTTGGTCGAGCCTACGGGCTCGGAAAACCCACATAAAACTCGGCCTTGTGCCACATCTTTCCCTCGTGGGGGGAATGGCAAGTAAATATCGAATCGAGTCGAGCCGATAATAATTCACTCCAAACCAGACTGACAGTCATACTAACACCTTCCACATCTTTTATTATTATTTCATGTAATATACCTTTGTTATTTCTTCTCTTGTGTTCATGTTGTTCTTCCTTGGTCCTTACCTGGACCATAACAATATCAAAAAAGTGGCAACATGTAGGCATCGAAAAACGACGGTTGTATTATACGAGAGTATAATATAAATTGATCGGGGCTAGTAAAACACGTATCCATTTAGCATTTAATCTTCTTCGAATTAGCCTCCCTCTGAAGCCAGACACTTTATCCGGCGTAGTTTCCATTGATAGAAGCATTCCTGGAACTCCTTTTTTTGGGATAGCAATCAGCTGCCTCGTCGCATTGTCTTGGACGTTTTGAAATCATGTCACTTTCAAATGTGCCGTGATGTTTAGAAAGAAGAAGCCGCAAGAGGGCAAAGGGTTAGGAATATTGGTGATTGTCAGACCTTCGTAATGTTGTGCTTAGCCAAAAAAGGGGCTGCATGAGCAATGGTCATAGATAGGACCCCCTCTGCTGTGCTGAGACGACCTCACTCTACACACCTTCCATCCAATCGCTGTTATAAAGAACAAAAGTGATCGAGAACCTTATAGCTTAGTCTATATGTGCGACATGGTTCAAGGTCTAAGCGGCTTCTCTCTACATACTTTAGATCCGTTACCATAGCAACAGTCCCGATACTTTTTGATCAGACCTCGTATTATTATTATTATTGTTATGTTTTGCGTTTGCTTTGTGCATTATTCCAGTTCTGATATTTTATTCAACCATAAAACAGACCGTTGACTTTCGGTCTTGAGCTCTCTGTCAAAATTATGGTTTAGTATAACTACGGACGATAATGGTTATGTCATGTCCCCATTCGCATAAATACAGTAGTAAATACTGCATGTTGGTCTGCATGTGCAGATTCAGTGTGGAATTCACTTGACTCCTGACAGTTGACTACTACTTCTACGCGTCGCTGGCGAATCTTATATGTTTTGTTCTTGTCCTATGTATTATCGTTCATTACCAACCTTCGTGTGATTATTCTATTCAGTAACCTTCTCTAGATTGCAACACACTACTTATATTTACTCTGAATATTCACAGTCTTACTTCATATATATAGCATATGTTAAAATTATATTTTATCATATATATATATATATATATATATAAATATTTATACACGTTTCATTAAATAATATAGACAAGTGTTGTCAATTTATTTTATGTAAATTTTTTTCGTAACATCTGATAAGTTTAATAACATTATCGTTGAACGAAGAAAGAAATTCACAATATTGATCCATATTTTTTTTAATATAATCTAAGCTTTCGGCTTACTTAAGCCATTATCAAAGATGTCAGTTACAACATATTAAGCAATATACGGACAAGACAGTGATGATACTCTGTCATTGTTTACATAGAGGATTTCTAAGCAACGATAAACATACGCATATAAGACGCTAGAAGCGAAAATCGCACCGCATCTCATGACATCACACACAAAAAATGACATAAAATAGACAACACTTGTCTATATTATTTAATGAAACGTGTATGAATTAAAATATGCTGCCTAAATACACACTATATATATATATATATATATATATATATATATATATATATATATATATATAGGCACACTTTTCCGAAGAAGGAACACAGAGAATTGATGCACATAGTGTGCCACGAGGTCTGCAAATATCCCTTTTCATGTTTTCCATTCCGCGTGGTTCTTCTTCAAGACTGGTTGCCAGCCTAGGCTAATAAGGATAGTTACCCTTACTATTTGTTCCAGGGCTAGCGGAGACGAAGAGTAATTATTATTACTTAATAAGATCTCTTCACTGTTATACAACCAGAGAGAGAAAAGTAAGAAAAGAAAAAAATATGTATGTAAATAGCATTTGAAAGAACTAGAGTTTTACGCAAAAATTAGACGAAAATCAGTGATCAGATTCAATTACGATAGCTTTCTTGTGCAATTTGGAATATTTTGGTAGTATTGCTTAACAAAAAATACTCTAAGATGAGCCGTTTTGGTTTTATTAAACTAAGACAGACAAAAAAAAATACACACCAAAGTTGCTTCATTATAATATAAAGAAAAGTATAGGATTAATTCTGACGGCCATGAAATGTGTAAACGCCATGTTTATATACCTCAACTATCAGACCTGTCATTAGCCTACCTCACTGTTGAATTTGACGGGTACATGTGTAAGTGGCATTTATTGATTTCTCCACGGGAGAAAATATGACACAAGCCTAATTTAAGGTGGGGGATCCACACATGTTGTTAATGTCCAAAATTGATCAGTTTCACCAGTTTTTGTGTAGCTACTTCTTTAAAGACTTTATTCAATTGGACCAGACGTATTTCATTTATGCCGTGTCGAAAACGAGACACAGCTGATCCTAGTCCTGAAGTGGCTTGATTTTCATTCTATCAGTTTTGATAATTGCTTTGGCTTTTCTCCAAGTCAGCAATTTCTTTTGCCAAATATTTAGATTGTTTCAAAATTATTTTAGGTCAGGAACGTCTTTTCGAAGCGATGCCCCCCCTTTTTTTTTAATGATTAGGCAATATTCATGGAATTATTCTGATGCTATCAAATAAAACCGAGAAACGAAATTTAGCTTTTACCTCAATTCTAACACAACAATCTAAACCAGTTTTCCAAATCTTTTTCATAGGAAATGCGTCTAATATTTTATAAAATAAAAATATAACTGATATTAACATCAGATATTATTTATTTTGCCTTGTTTGATATTTAGTTTGTTTTCGGTCTCATCCCCACCCCTCTCATTGTCAAATATTAGATTTTTAACTATGAAATATTTATCATCATTAAATTTTTAAATCTCCGAGTGCGTTTTGTAGGTCTCCTCTGAGAGGATGCGATATTATGGTGTATGGAGGATTGATTGACGACGGGCGAGTTTTTGTGGCGAATACGCAAATTGTAACGAGTGAATGGGTCGGGAATCGGATTAGCTAGGTATAAGATAGATAAGACCAGCCTTAACCTCTTCCCCTCCCCCTTTTCGGCCCTGTGCCATAATTGTATTTTTAATATAATAAATATCAATATTTGTAAAATAATTTGGGATAATTCTCCCGCAGTTTTTACTGGCTAAAAATTACTCGTTATCATTAAATCAGTAAAAGTTTTTACTGGCTATCATTAAATTTTTAAATCCCGGGGTACGTTTTCCAGGTACCCCCTGAGAGGATGCGGTATTATGGTGTATGGAAGATTGATTGGTTACGGACGGGTTTTTGTCGTGAATGCGCAAATTGTAACGAGTGAATGGGTCGTGAATCGGATTAGCTAGGTATAAGATAGTTAGTGGAAACTAGCTTCAACCTCTTTCTCCACCTTTTCGGCCTTGTGCCATAATTGTATTTTTAATATAATAAATATCAATATTTTGTAAAATAATTTGGGATAATTCTCCTGCAGTTTTTACTGGCTAAAAACTGCTGCCTACACCAAATCTCTAAACTTGACGCTTAATGATACAATCCTAAAATGCAGATAGCTGAATCAAAAGAACTAGAACAGTCTACCCCAGCGAGCGAAATAAAGGTTTCAGTTCGACATTCCAAACATCTGCAGAAGGTCGGAGCGTACAATGGCCGAAACGTTGTGATAAATATTGCGGCAAAGTTGAGTACAATAGTCCGAATATTGTAAATAGTGAATCAAAAGACTTTATAAATCGAAATCTAGAG
This sequence comes from Acanthosepion pharaonis, assembly GCA_903632075.3. Taxonomy (NCBI): domain Eukaryota; kingdom Metazoa; phylum Mollusca; class Cephalopoda; order Sepiida; family Sepiidae; genus Acanthosepion; species Acanthosepion pharaonis. The sequence goes on from CAHIKZ030000740.1 coordinate 457,618, forward strand.
ATTTAAAACATTTTAAATATTCTGAAATAAAAGAAAGGAAAAGTACAAATGCTCTAGGGATCTGGATATGGTCAGATTACGGAAAGTGCCAAAGAGATCGAAAATATTAATGTCAGGAGACAACGTACAGAGATTCTAATCTTTCATATTATATCTCTTCGAATTCCAATAACTTTAAATTGCATTTCTGTCTATAAACTTAATTTCCACAGACAGATTGACAGCAAATGAAATCCCATCTGTTGGGGAAGTCAGTAAACTTTTTTCTAACAATTCTTTATTAAATATTTGGCAGTAAATCATCATCGTCAGCCTCTGTCTCTTCAGGTATATCTTTTTTCTAATGATACTCAGTTTCTTAAATGAAAAACAATGGAAGATGCTTTCCTTAACAGTACTGAAACTCCTATCAGTACTCCTATTTGGCAGTGAATGCTGGCCAATCTCCTCCAAGCTGAAGAAAACCCTTGAAGTAACAGAAACGTGGTCCTAAAGATGAATTAAGTAGACCGCGTGACCATAGAATATATATATATATATATATATATATATATATATATATATATGGGAATTATCGTGATAACTATTGATCGCTATTTCTACTCTATCCTCTATTAATATACGGACCGCAATTCTCTACTATACTCACTATACTATTTCTCTATTTGGGTCACTGCACGGGTTACTTGTCGAGCGAGTATTATTAGTGCGGGTGGTATTCGAAGTCGTCTGGCATTAGCAATATTCAACGGCGTACTATAGTTATAACTGCGATTACAAAGTCTCTACTACAACCATCATTTCAAAGGTGACAACGACTATTCGTTGACATCACAAAAATGGCAACGAGTGTTCGTTGACATCACGAAAATATTGTTAGTAGAATTTGGTGGTAAATATGCATTATATAATTTTTAATATTTAATATATTGTAATATTATACAGTTCATCAGAAAAATTCATTTTATATCCAATGAAAGAAAGTAGTTCTCAGTGGAAGACTTCTGAATGCTACATTGGATATAGCAACGAATTTTTCGTTTTAGAATCGTATAATAGGCATATTTAAAAAAAAATCTTTTATCTCTGTTGAGTAAAGAGAGAAAATAAAGGTTTAAACACAGACGATTTTCCGAACGCATTTTTCTGATGATTGAATTTTTCTTAAGGCTTCCACACGGATTATCAGACATATTTTTTCTCAATTTTGCAGACTTGATTGTTTTGTATCTTCTTTCATTTATTTTCAATTCATTCGTTTCGAAATTCTACGATTTTAGATAATGTTCTGCTTTCAGCTGAAAATTTCATTTCTTCTTCGGATTTTGCAGTATTTTCTGAAATCTACTTGCACCTCCTGCGTCATGAAAATTAAGTTCAATTATTCATTGACTCATTTCCATTGAATCTTTTCAAGATTAAACATAGAATAAATATTAGTGGATGTGCAATTCGGAACCATGATTGTTCCAGAATATCGTCAAATGATCATTTGATATAAAACCTGAATAAAAAGTCGGGAAAACTCTAGAGACTACCTCGAATATATTCTTAAGATTGGGTAAGCAATGCCACTAGACATTCTTACATCAAACATAGAATTTTTCTTGCATAAGTTTTCAGTGAATGTCTTCGGTTAAATTACATTTTTGAATATTCTTGTCTTATTTCGAACCAGTGTTCTCATCTTGATTGACGTTTCAAACAAAGACATTCTAGTCATCATCAGAAGTCCATTGATTGACTAATATGGAATATGTGTTGATTATTATTATTGTTATTATTATTATTATTATTTCCTTTGATTTCTGGTGTGTACACATTTTTTCTTGGTCCCGGCCAGAGACCCACGGTCAGAAATGGCATCATGTCATTTTCCACTGACAAATTTAAAACAAAACAAAACAAAACAAAGCAAAAAAAAAAAAAGAACAACAAAAAAACAAAAACAAAAACAAAAAAAAAAAACGAAACATATTTTACATAGATAAAGTCCTTCGTAAGGTACAGTCTGTACTCATGGGAACAATTTTTTGTATTTCTTTAAGGCATGAGCTTCCATGAATCTCTTAAATGAGTCTACTGGAATCTTTTCCAACCAATCCAAGGGCTCCAACTACAATTGGTATTGTTAATGTTCTCATGTGCCGCATTTTTGAGAGTTCATTTTCAAGGTCCTTGTATTTTGATAGCTTTTTGGAGATCTTCAAAGATACATTGCAGTCTGCAGGGACTGCCATATCAATAAGGAGAAACTTCTTTTGTTTCGTTTGCGGTCTCTAATAACAATGTCTGGGCGGTTAGCTTTGATTGTCCCGTTTATGTGTGTTGTGTAGTCCCATAAAATTGTAACAGGTCCTATATCCGTAACCGGGTCTGGGTGGTGTTCATACCAGTTTCTTTCAGTTTCCTTCCCGTAGAAGTTGCAGATTTTCCAGTACAGATATTGTCATACCGGGTTTCATATTCAGTGGATGCCACTACCGTGTAACATAATACAAGATGATTAATTTTCTCTGGATATTTATCAGAGAATCTGCACTTTTATTATCTGTAAATAAAATCTATTATTATTATTACTATTATTATTTGTGTATGTTATGTTTCCGGCTTTGTATCCTGTAGAGCTGGGTTCAAACTGTGGTCCTTACGCCCTATAGGAGAATTGTCATTTAATTGATAGCACTTTTCTTAGTATATGGGATGTTCCTAGTAGAACTATCTTCTGGGCAACTTGTATGTTTATGTTATGCGGGACACTGATAATAATATTATTCATTCCTTTTCTCACGTGACCCAGAGATCCGATTTCTAATGGTAGAGTCTCAGTCTTCATTCCCCACATCCTGTTAATTTCGATTTCCACATCCTTGTAGTAGGACAATTTCTTGACAATTTTCATGGAGGTGTTTCTCACAGATGGTACTGCTATGCCAATAAGCGTACATTTCCTGAATTTCTTGCCTGATTAAGTTCGACGGGCACAACAGTCAAAATGTTGTAATAATAAAAACAGAAATGAAGATAATAGTTTGAGTGTAAAGAACCACTTCTTTTTTGTTCATTTGCTAAACTATATCAGGCTTATTAAATTATTCAATTAATACACAACTGTTTAATTCAACCTTAATTTTGAAGTGAATCTTCTACTAATCCCGGAGGTTAAGTTTCGAGCCCGGATGCAAATCAAGATTTTAAATGTTGCTTTTTCAATGTAGGAGGACACTCCACCGTTAAGAATTTGGCAAAACCTTTCCCTATTTATTCAGGTGTCGTTGAAGGCTAAGATAAGTGAGATTCTAAGACATTTGCGTCCCGGAAAATTGCGTAACAGACAATTGCGTCCTTAGACAAATACACCCCTGGATAATTGCGTGCGTCTGATAATTTTTGAAAATTTAAAAAGAAATTACCATAAATTTTGAAAAAAAAAAAAACTTAGGTAGTAATAACAATTTTTTTAAAAACGGAATAAAAGGAATAAAATATAAAATATATAAAAGTTCATTTTTGTTTAAAATGCAATGTCATATTAACAATGTTGCAAGATCGCCATTAAGTTTTTGTTTCATCAGCGTTTTTCTTTTGATAGTGCTAGCTGTAATTTTCTTCGTCCACAAATATTTTTCCATCAGTGTTTGATTTTCGGAACTTAGTCATGTGTTCCGATATAAAAAATGTAATCTATAAAATCCAGAATCTATTAGATATTTGTGGTACGCACTGCTGCATTGATCTAAAATTGTTATTTTAATTTTTTCTTGCTTAAAAAAAATTCTCTATTTTTTTATTTAGGGTAACTACATTTGTGCTTGTTTAGAGTAATTAAAGGTATCGGCGTGCAAATTTCTATATTAAACAAATCTTTAAAAAATGGTACATTCATAAAGTTATCATAGGTTATCAATTTATTCAGGGACGCATTTGTCTAGGGACGCAACTATGTGGTATGCAATTGTCTGGGACTTAAATGTCCAGGACGAAACTGTCCATCTACCGATAAGTTTATATTCATAACAATTTCATTAGGTGTACGCAAAATCTGATATCGATATATTCTATTAAGTATGTGCAAAAATTTTCCACCGAACATCAGATCTTGAATTGTATGCTCAGACTCTATTTTTCAAAAATGAGCATCGCAAACTTTAGCAAACTCTAATAATTATAAATATTTGTTCCAAATCGCCCCAAGCTATTTAATTAGGAGAAGCACTTGACTAAACAATTTCAATTTGCGTCCCAAAAAGGGTATAGACATATGCCCCATAGCCATTTTTAAAGACTATAATAGAAATCAATTTTGTCGATACTCTGCTGGTTAGAGCTGATTTAATCTTAGCCACGGCGAAATAATTGGATTACACTTGTTTTTAGTAGGGCTTCGTGGTGTAGATTTTAAAGATATGGGTTATTTGTATTACCGTATCGAAGAAATATCTTCATATAGCCTCTTATATTCCGTGTTCAGAGCCAAATGGTGTCAAACGGGACACATTTATTTCTTATCTAGTTCTAATTTAGCATCTCGAGAAATGGCAGACTGGGTTGGCAGTAGAGAATCTATTTAGAACTAGTTTTGACTTCTGCTTATTAGTAAAGGGCGTAGGTATTTTATGTTGGATTGGGGGAGGAGTTACTTGGTTGAAGAAATTAAGATACTGTGTCTTCTCCTAAAAGCTTTGTTATCTCTCTTGCAGAAATTGTTTTTAAATCGGTTTATATTCCTCCGTTTGAAATCTTACGCTTTTTCAAATCTCTCCCTTTAAGTATCTGACGTCATTTGCCATATTTTATCTTTATCTGAGAGAGAGAGAGAGAGAGAGAGAGAGAGAGAAAGAACTAGTTTTGACTTCTGCTTATTAGTAAAGGGCGTAGGGAGTTACTTGGTTGAAAAAATTAATCAACATTTGAGAGAGATTGAGAGAGAGATTGAGAGAGAGATTGATAGAGAGAGATTGAGAGAGAGAGAGAGAGAGAGAGAGAGAGAGGGAAGGGGATTACTGATATATATCCATTGCTTGAGTCGGCCAATCCTCTCCTTCCAGCATTGACAGTTCAAAGACTTCTACTCCGTCTTTTAGGCGATTAATTATTGTCCGGCACACGACCATCTCATACCGACGCAAAGCCTCTCGCTATCCTATCGCTATTTCCATGGATAAAATAGATCTGACGAGCTACATTCTTAAGTTCCACTAGTTCAGACCTTTACAGCTAAGATATCCTGTATACAGGGGGAACAACCCTTATTTCTTTCGTGTTACATTGATAAAAGGAAGTTCATTCGGACAGATTGTTTCTGAGAGCCGCTACTTAATGGAACATTCTGTCAAGAGGATTCTTCCCTGAACACTTTAAGTCTGGGCTCAATCTATATTCTACATAATGTGTACTTCTCACTCCTCTACCTAGTTGCATATAATACCGTCATTTAATAACCCGCTATCATAATTGAATTTGGAGCATTGTAGTGCATGTATATATATATATAGTAAAAAAAATATCTCTCTATATTTCTGGGATGAGGTATTAGGTACACTATTTACATTATTCGGACTATTGTCCTCATCTTTTTCGCCATATTTATTACAACTAACGCCGCCATATTTATTACTAACTAACGCCTATATACACTGCGCCATGGGTTTCCTCAAGGACACATGGCACAATGGATAAAGACATTAGATCCAGCGACAGGGCCCAAAAAGAGTGTGAGTTCAATACCCGGTTAAGGCAGTAGAGAACTTGGAGAGGGGAATTAAGAGGAGGAAACTGATAACTGACATCCATTAAAAACATGGCACGTGGAACTAGAACAGTCTACCCCAGTGAGCGAAATAAAGGGTTCAGTTCGACATTCCAAGCACCTGAAGAAGGCTGGAGTGTACAACAACAGAAACCTTGTAATAAATTAATAAATATGGCGACAAACATGAGGACAATAGTCCGAATAATGTAAATAGTAAAATAAATATTTTAATATATTAAGAATTGCCATATTTCGGAATTATACTTATGACGTACACATATGACAGAATTTCCTACCAAATTACTTCCTTGGCTAAATTCGATTTTCACATGTCTCAGGGCGGATTCTGTAGAGATATTAGTAATCTTGGTGCAGAGATTTATAAGTTTGTTTAAAAATTATCAAACTTCACTTGGATATGTCCATATTTATGAGATGAGTTATTGTAACTATTTATAATATTTATATCGTTCGAATTGTTGTCCTTATCTTTATTGCTATATTCACGACATTTCAGAAGTTGTACACTCCGAGTTTCTTCAGGTGAGATAAGTTGGAATTTCGAAGCGACCCCTTTATTTAGTCGGCTGAGGAGACATGGCCCAGTGGACAAAAGCGATGGTTGAGTGATCCAAAAGAGTGATTTGACCCAAAGAGTTGTACGTTCAATTCCTGGTCACAGCCGAGGGAGAAAAAATCTCGTAGAATTGAATTACTAAATGAAATTAACTGAAACTGAGATACGTAGAATGAGAAGAATCTAATCTCGTGGACTAAATATAAGGTTCGGTTTGAAATTACAACGTGTATCACCTGAAGAAGGCAGGAGGGTATAACGTCCGAAACGTCGTGAATATGGCAAAAGAAAAAGAAGAGGATAACAGTCTGAATGATGCAAATAGTGTAATGATTGATTTGGATTATCTTGTTAACACAGAATACAAACTATAATTTCGTATTGTTGATGTTTCAATCCGAAAGATGTGTGCTGTTATGACCACGGGAAATGTAAATAAGTGGTAAATGTTATACCGAGAATTACTGGTTTAAATTTGCAACACTTTCTCTAATTGCTTTTTTATTTTTAAACATTGACATTGTTTTATGTTATTTTGAGACTTAACTAACGTAAAATAACAATTTGAAAAATGACTTAAAGGTCAACAAAAGAAGACAAAAAAATCCTGGACCAAAACGTAAAATAATGAGGATTGTTTTAGAAATTCAAATACTCTTATATGAATTTCTATTAGCGTGAAAAACAAAAACAAAAAAAACAAAAACAAACAAAACAAAACAATATGGAGGTGTAGTAATGATCGAAGAAATAACAAAGCTATATATCTTATCTAAAGGATGCCTAGTGGTTACATACTAAGCTAACACAGAACCTTGTTATAAAGTAGCATTTTGGTCGGACGGTATGTGATGTTGTAGTCAACTCTTTTCCTGGCGTCAAACTGATCGCTCATTCACAATGTTTTTTTTATTTTTTTTTTTTTATCATTGCGAAGTACCGTAGCTGAAAAAAAATCCTCCATGATTAATTATGACACCGTATTACTTTTTCTTCACTTAACAATATGTAGAGACAATATGACATTACTTTTTGCATTTGTTAATTGAGAATCACTAATTTAGAAAGAAAGATGCACGTTCTGATATCTTCCTGGAACTTATTTAACGTTTTCTGTTAATGTAACGTTCCAAGGCAACTTATATACAATCTTACAAATTAACATTGCAGGCACACAGTAGGGAATCAATCGAAAGAATTGTGTGTGTGTGTGTGTGTGTGTGTGTGTGTGTTTCGTTTGGTTGTTTTTGCTTAGCGGCATATCAACACAACTATGGGTTATTCAATGCCGGAATCTAAATTTGAAAATTCTGACTTTTATAATTAATTCAAGAGAATGAAAATATTTCATGATTTGATTAGAATTACTTACGTTCAAGTTTTTAAACAATAATCTTACAAAATCAAGCGAGGAGTGAAAACATTTTTCTCTTTACAATAAATGAGATTAATTTTTTTAATTTACAAAAAAACTTGTTGTTAATTTTTTTAATATATATATATATATATATATATATATATATATATATATATATATATATGTGTGTGTGTGTGTGTGTGTGTGTGTGTGTGTGTGTGTGTGTTTAAAAATAAAAATATCATTAAGAACACCGGATTATATATATTACTATTCTTTCTTTTTTCAATTTTTTATATATAATTTATATATATATATATATATATATATATATATATATATATATATATATATATATATATATATACTCACTGGGCATTTTACTAAGTACACGTGAACTAATGCAGCTTTTCTGGAAATTTTCTATCAGTCAATGAGGTGGCAGCTAATTAATATTGCCCATTTCATTATTACACCAACACCAGTCTGAAACAGTACAGATAATTATTTTTTGTTTATATCCAATTCTTACCTTAGTATTCTGCATGACTACATACCCCAGTTTATGTCTACAGTTCTCGCTTCCAGCAGGACATTGCATCGTGTCCCAAATTAAAAAAAAATACTAGTAGATTTATTTATGGAAGACATCATTAAGTTGTCCGTGTGAAAGTAAGAAGATCACACTAAGAAGATCTCAGTCACATCGAACACCTTCTGGATGTGGTGGAATGGATAATTCCTATTCTGGATGATTTGACCAACCAATCTAGAAGAATTAAGTGATGTCATAATAACATAAATAAAGAGTTCTTTCAGAACATTCGAATCCATTCCAAGATGAACCGAGACAGTTTTAAATGCAAACTTAACGTTGTCGGCACAGAGTGGGGAATCAAAACGTTTTTACAGACTATATATAACATGTAGGAACGTAGCCACTTTGACGTGGTGTAATGATTAGCAAATTTGTCCCGCTAGATCAGTTATGACTAAGTAGTGAGTTCGATCCTCACTGGGTGCTGCACACTTTCGGCCTTGTGCCACATCTAAGCTACGTTTAGAAAATAAAAAGGCACCTTAGCGCGGTGTAATGGTTAGAGAGCTTGTCTCGCTAAAACAGTTAAGACTGAATAGTGAGTTCGATACTCACTGGATGCCCCTTACTTTCGGCCTTGTGCCACATCTAAGCTACGCTTAGAAAATCAATATAACATTGTAGACACGTAGTAGCCAAGTTATCATTATTTTTTGCCGGGATAACTTCATATTTTCTTGTATTTTATGAGCTGTAATTTTGAGGAAAATAGCATATAACTCAAAACACAGCCTAGAAACTGGCAACTCCCGAATAATGATTGACATCTTCATTTATAATCATTATGTTAGTCTTCTAAACTAGCATAAAGAATCAGTTTGGAAGGAAACCTCCACCAATTATACATAAGTAGAAATAAAATATTTACTATTTTTAACTCTTTCTACAAAGTATTCCAAATTTGTTCGAATCAATCTCACGGACATTTTGCAAGTATCTTCTGTTTGTTTTCTTTATTGTTCGTGATTTGGCGTGCGGTCCCATCTCGTTGAAACACCGGTTCTCGTGGCATCACCGAAGTTAAGCAACATCGTGTTTGGTCTGTACCTAGATGCGTGACCCCTTGGGATACCAAGTATAGTAAGATTCAATGTACGGGTGCTGAAATGGATAACGGTTCGGAGATTGGTGAGCCAGGTTAGAGTTCCATTCGGATTTGTTATATTCACTTAGCCGCAAATACCCTTGGGAAAGGTATGAATCCAGCTATTCTTTCCCCCTAGCTATGGATTAATTAGTAGGACTTGTATCAGTAAATTTATTATTATCTCAAAAAATTCTTACCACCTGAAACAAAAGATAAATTGGTCTTTAAATAAACTGCCAAATGTTAATAAACTGTTAAAAGAAATCAATCAATTAAAATGTTAATGTCTCGTTATATTTCATTTATTGCAAATATCTTTCATTAAGCAAGTTGTAGTAGTTTGTGCTTCATAGTTTTAAAAATATATTTTACATACGTTTTTAAGAGGAATCATTTTATGACATGCTAATTATAATATCAGTGTATATTTGGAGAAGCCTGTTAAATTAATTTTGAATAATAATAATAATAATAATAATGACATTGAAATGGAAATCTCAAAAATATGGCAC